>CAKNYM010044079.1:3378-40408 GCA_932195095.1 Andricus curvator
TACTGTATATGGTGTATTTGTTCACGTCTTCGAGACGCATCGATTGACCTATTGAAGGACTTTTTATGACCTTTTATGATCTAGTACTACAAATTAATAAATGTATTGAATATATTGCTAACCTTCTTTATATAAGCGAAAATTGGTTAATATTGAGAATACAACAGTACGGTATATAGTATATTTGTTCGCGTCTTCGAGACGCACCGATTGACCTTCTGGCGATTATTTTTCACACAAAAATAGGATTGTAGTGTTTAATAAGAATATTGCAGTTTCAAAAAATTAGTTGAATTTTTAACTAAAAAGATAAATGTTCAACTAAACTTATGAATCTGCAATTATAATAATGAGATTAGAAAAAATCAGTTCAACTCTCAGCCAAGAAGTTGAATTTTTAACCGAAAAAGTTAAATTCTTGACGAAGAATGTAATAAGTGATATTGAAACCAAAACGACATATATTTAACAAAATAGTTTAATCCTGAACCAAAACAGATTATTAATTTTCAACCAATTAGTTGAATTTTCAATCAAAAAAAGATGAAATTTTTAACAAGAGAGATAAATTTTCAATGAAATCGATAAATTTTTGTCAAAAACATTAATTTTCAACCAAGAAGATAAAACGATTTTAAACAAAATATTGGAATTTTCAACCAGTTAGTTGAAGTTTCTACTAAAAAAATACCAACCTTTAATCAAAAATGTACTAATTAAATTTTCAGCTAAAAAAAAATTAATTTTCAACAAGAAAAAAAGAATTTCTGAAAAATAGTTCAATTTTCAGTCAAAGAGATTAATTTTCAGCTACGATGATGAATCCACAATCAAAAATATCAATTTTTAACAAAAAAATTTAATCCTGAACAAAAAAAGATTATTCATTTTCAATGAAACAGTTGCACTTATAACAAAAAATATAAACTTGTGACCGAAAAGGTAAAACTGCTAGCAGCAAAGTAATAAAATTTCCACAAAATAGTTACTTTTCGACCAAAAAAGATAATTTTTCAACCAAAGAGTAGAATTTTTAACAAAAAAAGATTAATTTTCTACCAAGAAAAATAAATTTTCATCAAAGGAGTTTAGTTTTCAAACTGAAATGTCAATTTAAAAAAAAATTGACTTTTAATCCCGAAAAGATAAATTTAAAAAAAAAAATTACTTTTCAACAAAGAAAGATGAATAATCATCAATCAAATAGCTGAATTTTTAACGACAAAAAAATTATTTAACCTAAGCAAAAAAAAACATAGTTGCACTTGAGCAAAATAAATGAATTTATAACAAACAGGTTGAATTTTTAAACAAATAGTTTAATTTCCAATGGAATGGTCAAAATTTCAATATAAAAATTCAACTGCAACCAAAAAGAGTTGAATTTTGAAGCCAAAAATACGAATTTGTTATAAAATAGTTGAATTTTCAACGAAAAAACTAATTTCTAACTCAGAAAGATGACTTCTATCAGTTGCCTTTGCAGTAAAGTAATTAAATTTCCAACCAAATAATACAGTTTTTAACCAAAAAAAATTAATTCTAAAACAAACACATACTTTTAGACTTTACGACCAAAAAAAATTTACTTTCAATCTAAAATAGTTGGATCTTCTTATTGAAAATTTACTTTTGGTTCAAAATTAATATTTTGGTGTTGAAAATTCAAGTGAAATCTTTTTTAGATGAAAATTCAACTACTTTTTTCAGATTTGGCTTTTTAGTTAGAGATTCATCAACATATTTCAGTAGAAATTGCATTCATTCTTTTTGGTTGAAAATTTGACTGTTTTGTTGAAAATTTGTCTTTTTTGGATCAAAATTCAACTACATTTTTTTTTTTTGAAAATTTGTCTTTTCAATTAAAAAATTCATCTATTTTATAGAAATTGCATCTTTCTTGGATAAAAGTGCATCTGTTTGGTTGAAAATTTAACACTTTTGTAAAAAGCCATTCTTTTTGGTTGAAAATTTGACTCTTTTGTCGAAAATTTAAATATTTCGTAGAAAAATTCACTTCTTGTTCAAAATTCATATTTTGGTGCTGTAAAGTCAACTGAAATCTTTTTTGGATCAAAATTCAACAATTTTTTAAAAATTCATCTTTTTTGATTAAAAATGCAACTGTTTTGTTGAAAATTCGTCTTTTTGATTTTAAAATTCAAGTGCCTTCGCAAAAAAATTCACTTTTTGTTCGAAACTCATATTTTGATGTTGAAAAAGTCAAACTAAAATCTTTTTTTAATGCAAATATGTATGTATACCATTAAATAAAAATATGAGTTTCAAAAAAAAAATTCATTTGAAAATTCATCTGTTTTTTTTCTTATAGTAGAAATATCATATTTCTTGTATAAAAATAATTTTTTGATTTGATAGTTTGATTGAAAATTAATCTTCTTTGCTTGAGGATTCAACTATTTTGTTTGAAAATTGTTGGTTTAACCACTTTGTTAAGGAATAATTTTTTTGCTGAATATTAATATTTTCATTTAATTAATATGATGTTAATGTTTTTTGTCTACTTGGTCTATAATCAATATTTTTTAAATATTAATTATTAATTTTATGAGTTGTGAAAAAAATCTCTCTCGCTCCGCTGGGATTCGAACATCAGGACTTTCAGATTTCCGGTCTGATGCTTTAAACAAAATAAAAAATAATTATTAAATAATAATTAATATAATTATTACAAATATACAAATATATTAATACAAATTATATATATATATATTATATTATAAATATATTAATACAAATAATTAATATTTTTAGTTGAAAATTCATCTCTTTGCTTATAAGTTGAACTATTTTTTTTTAAACTGATCTTTTCTAATTGAAAATTCAATTTCGTAGGTAAAAGTTCAACTACTTTTATGCAAATATCTTTTTTTGAATCAAGGTTTATCTCTTTGGTTAAAAATTTAACTATTTTATTGGAAATTAATTTTTTCACTGAAAATTCCATTTTTGTACAGAAGATTCATCTTTTGGCTTGAAGGTTCATCAATTTAGGTGAAACTTTTTTCTTTCATGAATCAAAAATCTTTATTTGTTGAAAATTCGTCTTTTTGGTTCTAAAATTAATTTTTTAAAATGAAATTTCATCTTTTTTAGGTTAAAGCATCGACCATTACACTTTTTAGTTTCGAATTCATCTTTTTAGGTTAAAAATTCAATTATTTTGTTGAAAATTCAAGTATTTCGTGAAAAATTCATCTTTTAATGGTAGCAAAGTCATTTTTCGGATTGAAATAAATAAATTCAAAAATTTTAAATTTGTATCTGAAATATTGTTTTATTATCTTTATAAAAGATCCTATGTTAAAAAAAACACAAGATTAAAATGCTGTTATTCGAATGGTAATGGTCAGGAAAAATGAAAAATTGGTCAAGGAAAAATCAGGGCACTTTGAAAATGAAGTTTTCACCCTGCAAAGTATGTATTATCTTCAATAAAAATATTTCCATGAGTTTCAAGTCTCATATCTTTTTACTTCTGGAAACCATAAATTACGTACAGTAAGAGAGGGGGGGGGGGGGGGTATAAATACACTCCAAGTCCCATAGAAGCCGGTCCGATGTTGTAATTCCTAGAACTGCTGGCCCACGCCAGTACTCAAACGAGTATATTGCGCGATATTATGCATCCCAATTGGAAACGGTTCAGGCCATGACTAATACGTTTTGAATGTGTGGTAGCTCTACTGTCAGGAAGCATAGTGCTCATAAAGTGATGAAAAAATATATCCATCCACAGTGATTACATCCATGGTACTTCGCAGCTTTATTTTGTTTCGAAATTACCTAATTTTATCAGCCGCTTATTTAAGACATCATAAAACAGCAGAAGCCGGTCCTGATAGAGTTCATGATGCAAAGCCACTGATGCTTGTTCTGAAGATTCAATGACTTCTTCCCTTAAAACTTTACGGTAATGATCAAAGTCTGATTGTCTTAAAACTATTTACTACCGCGGAAGGTGGCGCTTACGTTAAAACTTTCGTTCTAAAGACGCGAACGAACAGTCGATCGGATAGATTAGACAGGCGTTACTATCAGTCTATATATCTCCGATCTTCAAAGTTCAATAATGTGATCCTGGTGAGATGCAGAAGTAAAAAACTTTTTTACGACTAAGCAGAAGAACTTTTCGCTCTTGAATCATCAAAAAGTGCCTGCCAAACTAGTATTTCCTTTGAAATCTTTCCTTTAGTTTGTGCAGTTCAGGTTGGAACCAAAAGTGATCTTGAAGGATCAATTGGAACCATCGGTCTCCTGCAATCCAGTATGAAAGATATAGGACTTTTAGAGGACTTCAGAAAGTACATAAACTGCAGGCCTCGGACTCACCACACTATTGACACTATTTCTTATTTTTTTGCCGCGAAGTCACTATTGCTTCCTCATAAAGGAAGCTTTGTAATGGTAACATTGTTCAAAAATTTTAAATTCATTTAATTGAACCTTCCCCACTTTAAAAATGTCTAATACAATGTTCTAAGTAATTCGCCGGACGTGTGTGTGGATGTGTGTGTGGATGTCTGGATGTGTGTGTGTTCTGAGCACTTAACAATATTTGAAAAATCTGTTTTTTATAGTAAAACTTTTTTCATTAAAATAATTCAAAGTTGATGCTAGGATATAAAAGATTCCTTGGTTCGAAACGAAACGATTGACCTATAATATTGATACATTTTATTAAAGAGTATGGAAGTTATCGTGATTTATATATTTTGAAAATCGGTTTTTTATAGTAAAACTTTTTTCAATAACATAATTCAAAGTTGATGCAAGAACAGAAAAGATGTGTTTATTCGAGTCGAATCGATTGACCTTTAATATTAATACATTTTATTGAAGAGTAAGGAAGCTATGGCAATGCATAATATTTGAAAATACGGTTTTTTATAATAAAACTTTTTTCTTCAACATAATTTAAAGTTGATGCAAGAACGGAAAAGATTCCTTGATTCGAGGCAAATCGATTGATCTATAATATTAATACATTTTATTAAAGAGTATGGAAGTTATCGTGATTTATATATTTTGAAAATCGGGTTTTTATAGTAAAACTTTTTTCATTAACATAATTCAAAGTTGATGCAAGAACAGAAAGGATGTGTTGATTCGATTCAAATCGATTTACCTATAATATAAATAAATTTTATTGAAGAGTAAGGAAGCTATGGTACTGCATAATATTTAAAAATACGGTTTTTCATAGTAAAACTTTTTTCTTCAACATAATTCAAAGTTGATGCAGGAATATAAAAGATTCCTTGGTTCGAGACGAATCGATTGACCTACAATTATAATACATTTTATTAAAGAGTAGGGAAGTTATGGTCATTTATACATCTTTAGAATCGTTTTTTATACTAAAAATTTTCTCATTCTCACAATTTAAAATTGATGCAAGAATGGAAAAGATTCATTGATTCGAGGCAAATCGATTGATCTATAATATTAATACACTTTATTGAAGATTAAGGAAGTTATGCTCATTTATAATATTTGAGTCATCTGTTTTAAACAGAAAAACTTTTTTCATTGACATAATTCAAAGTTGACGCATGAATAGAAACAACTTTTTGATCCTAAGTTTTCAAATAGAGTAATTCTGACAAATTTTGTAAAGAAATCATAAAGCTGGGAAAGGGATAGGGTGCTACAGAAATTTTCCCATCCCTTTTCCAGCTCGAAAAATTATCATTTCGAATACAAAATTTGATTTGTCTGATTTGTTTTTGTGTTAAAAAATTTTTTGTATTATTTTGTTGTTTTGCATTTTTTGTACATTTATATTTTTAAATTGATCAAAATGAAGACTTTGGTTTGTCTATTATTGAAAAAAATAACTAATGCTTCCTCTATGAGGCAGCAAATACATTTGCTAATGGGAAGCAAAGTGCTCGTGAAATGAGCACCATATAATTATAAATACAAACAAAGTGGAAACACTCGATATCGAATTCACAGCTATTTAGAATTTCACAGTGTGTATAGAGTCTCTGATTTTTTAGCTCCTCAAAAATAGCTACACTGATTTTTTGACTGCAACCCTTAACGTCAAAATCAACTCCCTTGACACGACGCAGATATCACTTTGTCAGAAAATAATCCTTTTTAGAATTTCACAGTGTAAATAGTGTCTCTGATTTTTGGGCTCCTCAAAAATACCAACACTGATTTTTGGGCTCCAACCCTTAGCGTTCAAAAGCAACCCCTTGACGCCAAGCAGATATGACTTTGTCAAAAAATAATCTTTTTTAGAATTTCACAGTGTAAATAGTGTCTCTGATTTTTGGGCTCCTCAAAAATATTAACACCGATTTTTGGGCTCCAACCCTTAACGTTCAAAATCAACCTCTTAAATCAACCCCAAAAATCAGAGACTCTATTTACACTGTGAAATTCTAAAAAAGATTATTTTTTGACAAGGTCATATCTGCTTGGCGTCAGGAGTTTGTTATTTAACGTTAAATGTTGGAGCCCAAAAATCCGAGTCGGTTTTTTTGAGGAGCCCAAAAATCAGAGACTCTATGCACACTGTAAAATTATCAAAAAGATTATTTTTTGACAGAGTCATATCTGCGTGGGAGAATGGGGGTGATTTTTAACGTTAAGGGTTGGAGCCCAAAAATCGGAGTTGGTATTTTCGTGGAGCCCACAAAAAAGCCCAAAAATACGCCGGGATTAAATTTGTGAAAAATTCAAATTTTTTAAGGGGGTTGATTTTGGAACTTAAGGGTTGTTTCGGGGAAAAAATTTTTTGCGGATTTCAAGAGCCCAAAAAAGTCCAAAATTCTGCTGACATTGCATTTTTATTATTTTGTGGTTTTAGGAAGTTGAGGTGCTAGGTTAATGTAAGCTAGCACCTCCACAAGAAAATTGATTTTTTGAAAAAAGTAAAGGAGCCCACAAATTTTAATTTAGGCCCAAAAAACGCCCTAAAAAAGCCCAGAATTCTGACCTATGAAAAATCCCAAAATTCGATTGTGAAGGTGCTCGCTTAATGGACCTCATTATGACGTCATTCGTAACCTTCGAGAATGTTCTAGAAACTTAGCAGGGACACGAACCACTTGAGCAATGGAATGGTCTCGATGACGGTAACTGTGTCGGTAACGGAATCTATAATTCAAACACTCCCCTAATAAAAAACTTATCATGATTGCTATTTAATTAAGAAGATTAGTACCAATCGTAGTGAAGAGGAATAAAAAGTATACACTATATTCTTACCTTGTACGATCAGCCTCAATATAGCTTCCGGTGTTTTGCGGTTATTGACGACACACTGATAGTCCCCGCTGTCGGCCGACGTGACAGGATGGAAGAGTAGAGTGAAGTTATTTGGAAAAAAAGATACCCGATCACGATGATTTGAGACCGTGGTACTGCTGCTGCTGTATTCCACTATTAACACACTATTCGCGCGCCATTCCAGCATTGATACGAGCGAATGTTCCGAAACACTGGGACATTCGAGAGTCACATTTTTTCCAGCTTCGGCAATGATATCCCTTATCGGTGGATTCATCACATCTGAAAACACACAGAAAAACGACAATCAGAAAAAATCCCTTGAAAATTGATGTCAAATTGAATAGGGGCACTTCAAAAACTATTTAGCCCTGCCGGGGGGGGGGGGCAGGTTTTTTTAGCCGATTTTTGACTTAGGCGGGGAGGGCAGAATGTATCATCACCCATGGAAGATACAAATGTAAGTAAAAATTTCTTGAAATGCTTGAAGAAATGAAAATTTCCCTCATCACCCCCTTTTAAAGGAATTCTTCTTTTTTCAATTCAAGAATTTTAAATCAGATTAAAATCAAATGAAAAATCCTATTTAACGTCCAACACTCAAGCTAATGTACAGAATACCTGAAAATAAAAACAAGAATCCAACGACCAAATTTGGACAACCACCATAAAATGCTCCTATTGTAATTTGAAAGCAAAAAAAACATTCCTAAAAAAAAAAAATTTCCTAAAAAAAAAATTCCTTCTGATTTTTCTTTCCTCTTTTTTATTTTTTATACAAGGAAAGAGGAATTTTTTTTTTCAGGAAAATTTTTTTTTTTTTTGCTTTCAAATTACAATACGAGCATTTTATGGCTATCATTCAATTATCCAAGTCGAATTAAATTTATTTTTATTTTAGGTTGTTACAAATTAATAACTGTCCAATGGTTATTTATAAATCAAAATTTATTTATAAATCTTATTTAAATATTCTCTTTAAATTATTTTTTGTAAATAAAAAATCACTGTGAATTTTCCCAGGAATCTTAAGAAAATTTTTTTATTCTCTTAAAATCTTAAAAATTTAATTTCAAAATCTTGTTTTTGAAAATGATTAGAATTTTTCGTAAAAATTTAATAAATCTTGCGAAATTCAAAAATTGCCTTAAAATCTTCCAGATTCCTTTTTTCACAATTTAGGAAATCTTTTCAAACCTTTCTAAATATTCTCTTAAAATTAATTTTTTTAGAATAAAAAATCATTTTCAATTTTTCTAGGGATCTAAATAACATTGTTCAATCCTTTGAAACCATTTCAAATGCTTGAAAAGCATTTAAATTAATAACATTAATAACATTTTTTGTTTGAAATCTACAAAAGTCTTCATATTGTTTTACATTTTTTGAAATCTTTTCAAGTTTCTATTATTTTTTAATCTTTCAGAAACTTCTCAATACCTCTTAAACTCACTTGGATTTTGGTAAAATTATTAATTGTTCAATTGTTATTTATTCATCAAACTTTATTTTATTTTAAAATATTTTGAAATATTCTGTCATTATTAATTCCTCAAAATAAAAAATTATTTTCAATTTTCCCAGGAATCTTAAGGCAAATTTATTATTCTCTTGAAACATTAAAAAATCCTTAAAACACTTTAACATTTTATTTGAAAATCTTTTCTTTGAAAATGATTAGAATTATTTCTAAAAATTTTAGTATGTCCTGGAAAATTAAAAATCTTGTCAATCTTGTCCAACCTTTCCAAATATTCTCTTAAAATTAATTTTTTCTAATAAAAAATTATCTTCAATTTTACTAGTGATCTTAATGAAAAAATTTCTTTTAAAAATATACAAAATTCTTGAAGAGCTCCTAAATTTGGTTGTTCCATATCTTCAAAAATCTACATTATTTTTAATTTTTTTGAATCTTTCCAAGTTTTCAATTATTTTTTAATCTTTTCAAAACTTCTAAATATCTCTTAAACTTACTTAAATTTTGTGAAAATTAATAATTCTTCAATTGTTATTTATTCATTAAAATTTGTTTTTGTCCTCAAATCTTTTTAAATATTCTGCTAAATTAATTTTTCAAAAATACAAAAAATCATTTTCAATTTCTCCAGGCATCTTAAGAAAAAAATTGTATTATGTTAGAACCTTTGAAAATCCTTAAAAAGCTTCAAAGATTTATTTTAAAATCTTCTCTTTTAAAAGGATTCGAATTTTTCCTAAAACTATTAATATATCCTGCAAAATAAAAAAATTGGCTCGAAATCCTAAAAATTACGTTCTTCACAATTTTGGAAATCTTTTGAAACCTTTAAAAATATTCTCTTAGAATTAATTTCTCAAAATAAATATTCATTTTTAATTTTTCTAGGGATCTTAATAACATTTTTTATTCCTCTGAAGCCTTTGATCCTACATTTTTTGTTCGAAAACTACAAAAGTCTACATATTGTTTAAAAATTTTTTTAATCTTTTCAAACTTTTATTTTATTTTAAAATATTCTGTTATTATTAATTCCTCAAAATAAAAAATTATTTTCAATTTTCCCAGGAATCTCAAGGCAAATTTTTTATTCTCTTGAAACATTTGAGAATCCTTAAAACACTTTAAAATTTTATTTGAAAATCTTGTCTTTGAAAATAATTAGAATTATTTCTACAAATTTTAATATATCCTGGAAAATTAAAAAAATTGCCTTAAAATCTTACAGATTACTCTTTTACGATTTTGAAAATCTTTTCTAACCTTTCTAAATATTCTCTTAAAATTATTTTTTTCTAATAAAAAATTATTCGTAATTTTCCTAGTGAATTTAATGAAAAAGAGTTCTTTTGAAAATATACAAAATTCTTGAAGAGCTCCTAAACTTTGTGTTCCATAACTTCAAACATCTACATTATTACATGATTTATTTTTTTATTTTGATTTATTACATGATTTATTTTAAAATCTTCTCTTCTAAAAGGATTCGAGTTTTTCCTAAAACTATTAATATATCCTGCAAAATTAAAAAATTGGCTTAAAAGCTTAAAAATGACTTTTTTACAATTCTGGAAATCTTTTAAAAAATTCTCTTAGAATTAATTTCTCAGACACTTTAAAATTTTATTTGAAAATCTTTTCTTTGAAAATGATTAGAATTATTTCTAGAAATTTTAATATATCCTGGAAAATAAAAAAAATTGCTTTAAAATCTTCCAGATTACCTTTTTACAATTTGGAAAATCTTTTCAAACCTTTCTAAATATTCTCTTAAAATAAATTTTTTCTAATAAAAAATTATCTGTAATTTTCCTAGTAATCTTAAGAAAAAAAAATTCTCTTGAAAATATACAAAATTCTTAAAGAGCTCCTAAACTTTTTGTTCCATATCTTCAAAACTATACATTTTTTTTTTTTAAATCTTTCCAAGTTTTCAATTAATTTTAATCTTTTCAAAACTTCTAAATATCTCTTAAACTCACTTAAATTTTGTGAAAATTAATAATTCTTTAATTTTTATTTATTCATCAAGATTTGTTTTTGTCCTCAAATCTTTCTAAATATTCGGCTAAATTTATTTTTCAAAAATACAAAAAATCATTCTCAATTTGCCCAGGCATCTAAGAAAAACATTTTATTGTCTTAAAACCTTCAAAAATCCTTAAAAAGCTTCAAAGATTTATTTTGAAATCTTCTCTTTTAAAAGGATTCGAATTTTTACTAAAACTATTAATATATCCTGCAAAATTAAAAAATCGGCTTAAAAGCTTAAAAATGACTTTTTTAACAATTCTGAAAATCTTTTTAAATCTTTTGAAATATTCTCTTAGAATTAATGTTTCAAAATAAATAATCATTTTTTATTTTCCTAGTGATCTTAATAACAATTTTTATTCTTTCATTTTGTTTAAAAATTTTTTCAAAACTGAATAAATCTTCTAAAAATGATTTTTTCAGGTGAATCATTGGCAATTTTTCCAGGAATCTCAAAAAATTTCTTTTATTATCTTGAAACCTTTTAAAATCCTTCAAAAGATTCAAAAATTTTATTTCGAAATCTTCAGAAATTTATATTTTGTTTTAAATTTTTTTAAATCTTCTCAAGATTTGAATCAAATTTGAATCTTTTTAAAACTTCTAAATATATCCTAAACTTACTCGAATTTTTACCAATTAAATAATTATTTAACTGTTATTTATCAAAATTAAGCGATTTCACTCACAAATGAAAAATGATAAAAAATAAAACAATTAAAATTAAAAACAATTATAACGTTCAAAGTTTAAATTTAACTCGCTGAAATTTTAAAAATTTATAATTTTTCATTTTTAATAAGCAGTAAAAAACTCGTATAAGTACGAAAACTTTACTTGGCTCTTCTCTACTATTTTGAAATCTACCTTGAAAACAGAAACGCGTTTCTTGCGAAATCGTAAACATAGATTATAAATAAATATTGTAATCAGATAAAAGCAAAATGTATGTCAAGATCTGGATTTGTAATAATTACATTAAGAACAGGTAAATATTTCAAACAAGAGATAAAGCTCATAACCAGTTGTTGCAATCTGATAACAAATCTCATAGGCGGCTCTGAAATACTTTAAAATCTCTTGAAATCCATTAAAATATATTAAAATCTTTAAAATTTCAAGCAATCTGTATCATGTTTGTTTTACATTTTTTTTTATGAAAACTAATAATTTCTCTTTTGAAAACTACCAGCAGCAACGACAACAACCTTAAAACTGAAACTTCGTGAAAAATCACATAGTTCTTACTTTGCTGTGGCACCATTTCTTTAAAAAAAAATATTTTTAAAAAAACTTTGGTCTATTTTCTCTAATATTTATGAAGTCTAGGATCATACGAAAATTATTTAAATTTGTTAACGAAAAAAAACTTTCCCTTATAATAATCCCATTCACGAGGCCATATGATAGTTTTTATATATAAATTAGCCCAAAGAATTTTTTGTTGTATTTGAATTATATAAGAATATAAAACATTTATAAACATTTATAAACATTCATGAACATTTATAAGCTTTATAAATTCATAAACGTTTATAAACATTTATAAACATATAAAAAAAACATAAATAAAATAAACATATATAAAACATTTATAATGCACCTTTGGAAAGATGTCCACAATACTTGTAGATGGTTTAAAAAAAAAAAAAAAACATAAATAAAATAAACATATATAAAAAATTTATAAGGCACCTTTGGAAAGATGTCCACAATACTTGTAGATGGTTTAAAAAATTTCCGATTAGGGCTAACATTTTTTATCGAAGTGCTATTCTCAAAAATTGCTCTGTTTTTCTTGAACCAACTTTGGTTGAGGACAGCGAACTTTTGTTTGTGGAATGATTTATGAGAAGTAAATATCAATATCTATGAATGATAAACTTTGCTTCTAGAAATATGATATAACGTTATCGTATGTATACGCTAAGGAAACACCAGAATATTCATTGGATTCAGTGTTAATCAAATACTTCATTAACGCATTAATCAGTTCTTCTCCTAAATCAGAAAAATGGGAATCGTTCATACTCTGCTCTCTATCTTGACGATCATCCTTAATTCTGTTGGTCAGTATAATACTATAATATGTGCTATACATAATTCTACAAAAAAATATATATATATATATATATATATATATATATATATATATATATATATATATATATATATGTTCCTTTGCAAACTGTATTTAAGTTTATCCGAAATTATCACGAATCTAATCTGAATTTCCTCCGGGGGAATCCAGAATGCATGCGTTATCAAAATGGAATTCGAGAAACCGTGGGGTCGAGCACTCGGATATTCCTGGTACACTCACGAAATATTCCCATATATTCTTTAAATATTCCCAGATATTCCTGATATTCTTCATATTCCCACATGGAGAAAATTTGTTCATTAAAATTCACCCAATTAGGTAAATGGAGGACATTACTGCACTTAGATAAAGTCTACAATTATTTTATGATTTAATACAAAACAGAACTATAAATAATACAAAAGAGTTATGTAAAATCTCAAGTCCAAAAGTGAAAATTCTGATATGTGATAATTGATATAAGGGTTGTATTATTTTCCCAGGCGGAAATATTATATATAGATTCTATATAGTGTGAAGTATTATATATAATATTCATTTGTTTTCTACATTTTTTATATAAAACAAATGAATATTATATATAATACTTCACACTATATATAGACTATATATAATATTTCCACCTGGGTTCATACCAGTATATTATTAAATAACGCAAAGTATTGCACATTTTTATTAAATGAATGATGTAAAGTTTACTTTTATGTGATATTAGCGATTCACTTAAAAGAAAATATAGGTTGCAGAATTTTTATAGAGATTTTCACTTTCATTAGGAGAGGAATTGCACAACAGTAATGTAAAATGAGAATCGCAAGGGACGTCAAAATTCTCAGGGCTGAAGTTTAAAGCCAAGTCCACCGTGGAAACTTTAACATTTTTAAGTTTCGGTTTATATTGTAGAATTTTATAAAATATTCCAATATATAGACTATTCTCTCCTCTCAGTAGATAATACAGAACAAGTTACTAAATGAAAGTAGAATGTATTTCAAAATTGACGTATAAAAATTCGGGTGATGAAAAAACATCGGACGTCACTGGACAACTGACTTCGAACTTCGAGGCGGGAGATTCCCGAAGACTACTATTTGAAAACAAAGTTGAATATATAACAAAAAAAAAAAATTTTCTACATGAATAATTGAATTTCTTATGGAAGAGAAAATGTTTTCAACAAAATAAGTGAATTTTCAACTTAAAAAGATCAATTTTCTAGCAAAAATGAACTACCTACCTTTTTTGTTAAAAAAATAATATTTCACAAAAAGAAAAACATATTTTCAACAAAATTTGTTCAATTTTCAACAAAAGAAATGAACTTTCAACTAAAATAATGCATCTTCAAACAAAAACAAACATTTCACCGATTAGGTGAATTTTCAACCAAGAAGATGAATTTTCTATCAAAAAAAGACAAATTTTCAACTAAAAACATACATTTTAAACAAAGAATAGAATAGTTTAATTTTCAGTTGGAGAAATAAATTTTTAAACAACTAAAATAAATTTTCAACAAATTAGTTAAATTTTTAACCAAACAAATGAATTTTCAACCATAAAGATGTAGTGGCTAAAAAAAATTTTTTTATGAAAAATGGAATATATTTAAATTTTTAGTTAAAAAAATTAATTTTTAAGTTGTTATTTAAAAAAATTAATTTTCGATATAAAAAATAATTTTCAACTGAAGAAATAGACATTTCAACCAAAAAGATTAGTGTATAGAATTCCTGGATATAAAACAAAAAAAAAGGAAACGTTAAATGGGATTTTGAATTTGATTTTAATCTAATTTAAAATTCTTAAATTTCAAAAAGATTAATTTTCTACAAAAAAAAAAAGATTCAAAGATTTATTTTAAAATCTTGTCTTTTAAAAGGATTCGAATTTTTCCTAAAACTATTAATATATCCTGCAAAGTGAAAAAATTGGCTTAAAATCTTCCAAATTACTATTTTTACAATTTTGGAAATCTTCTGAAAAATTTAAAAATATTGACATGAAATTTCTAAATTTTTTCATGAATAATTGAATTTCTCATAGAAGAGAAAATGTTTTTAACAAAATGAGTAAATTTTCAACTTAAAAAGATGAATTTTCTAGCAAAAATGAAGTAGCTACCTTTTTCGTTGAAAAAATAATATTTCACAAAAAGAAAAACATATTTTCAACAAAATTTGTTCAATTTTCAACAAAAGAAATGAACTTTCAACTAAAATAATGCATCTTCAAACAAAAACAAACATTTCACCGATTAGGTGAATTTTCAACCAAGAAGATGAATTTTCTATCAAAAAAAGACAAATTTTCAACTAAAAACATACATTTTAAACAAAGAATAGAATAGTTTAATTTTCAGTCGGAGAAATAAATTTTTAAACAACTAAAATAAATTTTCAACAAATTAGTTAAATTTTTAACCAAACAAATGAATTTTCAACCATAAAGATGTAGTGGCTACAACAAAAAATTTGATGAAAAATGGAATATATTTAAATTTTTAGTTCAAAAAATTAATTTTTAATTTTTATTTAAAAAAATTAGTTTTCAATATAAAAAATAATTTTCAACTGAAGGAATAGAAATTTCAACCAAAAATATTAGTGTATAGAATTCCTGGATATAAAACAAAAAAAAAAAGAAAACGTTAAATGGGATTTTGAATTTGATTTTAATCTAATTTAAAATTCTTAAATTTCGAAAAGATTAATTTTCTACCAAAAAGAAGATTCAAAGATTTATTTTAAAATCTTCTCTTTTAAAAGGATTCGAATTTTTCCTAAAACTATTAATATATCCTGCAAAATTAAAACATTGGCTCAAAATCTTCCAAATTACTTTTTTTACAATATTGGAAATCTTCTGAAAAATTTAAAAATATTGACATGAAATTTCTACATGAATAATTGAATTTCTCATAGAAGAGAAAATGTTTTTAACAAAATAAGTGAATTTTCAACTTAAAAAGATGAATTTTCTAGCAAAAATGAAGTAGCTACCTTTTTCGTTGAAAAAATAATATTTCACAAAAAGAAAAACATATTTTCAACAAAATTTGTTCAATTTTCAACAAAAGAAATGAACTTTCAACTAAAATAATGCATCTTCAAACAAAAACAAACATTTCACCGATTAAGTGAATTTTCAACCAAGAAGATCAATTTTCTATAAAAAAAAGACAAATTTTCAACTAAAAACATACTTTTCAAACAAAGAATAGAATAGTATAATTTTCAGTTAGAGAAATAAGTTTTTAAACAAATACAATAAATTTTCAAAAAATTAGTTAAATTTTCAACCAAACAAATGAATTTTCAACCATAAAGATGTAGTGACAATAAAAAGAAATTTGATGTAAAATGGAATATATTTAAATTTTTAGTTAAAACAATTAATTTTTAAATTGTTATTTAAAAAAATTAATTTTCGATATAAAAAATAATTTTCAACTGAAGAAATAGAAATGTCAACCAAAAAAATTAGGGTATAGAATTCCTGGATATAAAAAAAAAAGAAAACTTTAAATGGGATTTTGAATTTGATTTTAATCTACTTCAAATTCTTAAATTTCAAAAAGATTAATTTCATAAAGGGTGAACCAAAAAATTTTTTCTTGAATTTTCATGCATATCGTCAGGAAATTTGTTCGAATCTACACAAAAATAAATCCATTTTTTTTAAATATTTAGAGGTGGCGCAAGCCCCATCAAAATTACTAAAAAAAAGAATGATTTTTAAGAAAATACATGAATTTTTCATCCAAATTTTTTATTTTTAATGGAATTTTCAACCCAATAGTTGCATCTTCAACCATAAAAGTTGATTTCCTACCAAAAGTAAAAAATAAATTTTCAACTAAATGGATGAATTTTCAACTAAAAAACATACATTTTCAACAAAGTATAGAATAGTTTAATCTTTAATTAGAGAAATAAGTTTTTAAGCAAATAAAATGAATTTTTAACTAAACAAATGAATTTTTTACCAAAAAGATTAAATTTGTATGAAAAAGAATCTCGACAAGAAATTGAGTTACATTTTTAGTTTGAAAAATTAATTTTTAATAAGAAAAAACTATTTTTTAACCAAAGAAATTAAAGAAAATACATAAATTTTAACTAAAAATGTTAATTTTCTACCAAAAAAGACAAACTTTCAACAAAATAGATAAATCTTTAACTAAAAAAGCAAAATTTTCAACAAAAAATAGATTGTTTAAATTTTCAGATAGAGAAATAAATTTTTAAGCAAATAACTTAAATTTTCGTAGAAGTATTCAAAATTTCAAGGTAGCAAATTAATTCTCTACCGGAAAGATTAAATTTCTATAAAAAAATTTCAAAACAAAATTTAGTTCAATTTTTAGTTAAGAAAAATTATTTTCAATACAAAAAAATAAATAAAAAATAAATAAAAGAAAAATGACTGAAAGTGAAATTTTAATATCATGCCGTAATGTCCTCCATTTACCGAAGTAAGTTATGTAAATTTTACATACAAATATTCTTCGTGCAGATATTCTTGAGATTCCTTATATTCCCAAATATTCCCTAAAATTCCTACATATTCCCAAATATTCCTAAATATTCACAAATATTCTGAAATATTTTATTCTCCAATTCCCCAATTCCTCGAATTTTCATGCATATCGCCAGGAAATTTGTTCGAATCCACACAAAAATAAATCCATTTTTCTTTAAATATTTAGAGGTGGCGCAAGCCCCATTAAGTTTAACACGTATTTCCCATAAGAAAAAAATACGTTTTTGTAAATTTTATTCAGAATCGTCAATATAAAGCTGAATCGAGTTGAAACTCAACATTTATCTTCACAATCAGCCATATAATATAAATAAAATATCATTTTATAAATATCACCCCGATGAGTATTTTTTATAGGGTCCCAAATAAACCCCATAAGTGACAAAATGGGTTTTGCGAGTTTTTGGCGCTAATTATGACTTTTTTCGGTTTTTTTAAATGTAAATTTCTTCTAATACATAAAATACTACTTCATACTAATAATTAGATATTGACAGAAATCGTTTGAACAATTTATTATTGTTTCTAGCAATTTGCTCTCAGAATAGAGTTAGAAAGTCACGTTTTTTCAAAAAATTTCCACTTTTCGTTTAATATTCAATTTCAGTGCTTTTTTTAGTTTTACACTTTTCGCCCAATTTTCAATTAGAGTGATGTAAATGATTGATTTGAGTTGATAAAATCAATTTTTTGGAGAATTTATTATTATTTTTGATAATATTCAATTGGAATAATGCTAGAAACTTGTGTTTTTCTCTGAAATGTTCAACTTTTTACCACTTTTTACGTAGTAAAGTAATAAATAATGCAAGTTAAAAAAAATCCATATCACAAATTACGCAATTTGTAATTCAAGGTGAGAAATAGAATAATAATGCGTATTTTTACTAAATAGTAGATTATATTAAGAAGATGAATTCCTAACAAAATACATACGTTTTTATTCAAATAGTTGAATTTTCAACCAAATGATTAATTTTCTACCGGAAAAGACGAATTTTCAACAAAATACATAAATTTGTAACCAAATAGCTGAATTTTCAACCATAAAGATCTATTTTCTATTGAAAAGACGAATTTTCCAAAAAATCCCATACATTTTCAACTAAATAGTTTGAACACTGAATGTGATCTTAGTCCAAATTTTATTTGAATAATTTTCAGTTTATATTTGTTTCATTCCAAATTTTTTAACTGAATAATTGCATTTTTATATAAAAAGACCAATTTTAACCAAAAATGTAATGGTTACATTTTCATTCAAGAGAATTATTTTAAAACGGAAAAAAACTAATTTTCTACAATACAATTGAATTTTCAGTTTAAAAAATTACTTTTTAATTTGAAAAAACTAATTTCCAACTGAAATTATGAATCTTAAAGAAAAAAAAATAAACTTTTAAGAGAGTAGTTCAACTTTTAACCAAGGAGTTGAATTTTCGACCTAAAAAGATGAATTTTCAACGAAACATGTAATAGTTGATACTTCATAAAACAAGTTTTAATTTAAAATAAACAACAGTTGGATTTTACAAACCAAAAAAGAATTTTCAAAAAAAATACCAAATTTGTTAATTTTTAAGCCAAAATGGTGAATTTTCTACAAAACAGAAGAAATATCAACAAAAAAGTAAATTTTTAACCAATGAATTGAGTTTTCAACAAAATAGTTAAATTTTCAGTTAAAAAAATTAATTTTTAACCATAAAAATAAAAAAAAGAATTGTTAAATTTTCTCTACTAAGCAGATAATTTTTGAACGAAAAAGATTACATTTCTATCAAAAAAAGTAAATTTTCAAAAAAAAAAAAAAAAAAATGTAATAGTTGAAGTGATTATTTTTTGAAGTAATATATATATATAAATGAATGAAAAATATATAAATATATATAAATAAAATGATGAATCTTCAACTAAAAAAAAATTAATTTTCAACCATATACATGCATTTCAAACTAAAAAGATAAATTTCCTACCAAAAATTAAGTGGGATAATTTTCAGTGAGTAAAATAAATTTCCAAATAAAAAACAAACGAATTTTCAACCAGAGAAATTAATTTTCAAACGAAAAGATGAAATTTCAAGTAACGAGAGTACTCTTTTACAAAAAAAGACGCGTTTTCAACAAATAGTTGAATTTTCACCGAAAACAGAAAAATTTTCAACTAAAAATATAATAGTTAAATTTTAAGTAAAAAAATTAATTTCCAAACGAATTAAAGTGAATTATCAACAAAATAGTATAATTTTCAACCGAAAAGATTGAATTTCTATCAGAGAAGAAGAATTTCCGACCAAAAAAAGGAAATAATATTTCCAGCTTAAAAAATGAATTCTAAATAAGAAAAATCCCATTTTCAACCAAAAAGATCAATTTTCAAATTTTCAACAACAAAAAACGAAGTTTCGAAAAAATAGATTTTTTTTCATAACAAAAAAATGATTTTTTAACAAAATAATTCAATTTTCAACTAAAAAAGCTAAATTTACAAATCAAAAATATAATATTCCAATTTCCAGATAGAAAAGTAAATTAAAAACAATGAGTTTTCAGCAAAATTAATTACTTTTTAACTAAAAATATAAATTTTCAATCGAAAATGGAATAGTTATATTTCCAGTTAAAAAAATTAATTTTCAACTAAAAAGAAACGAATTTTCAACCAAAGAAATTATTTTTCAATCACTATGATGAATTTTTGACCAAAAATATGAAATTTGGTTCAAATAGTGGATTTTTCAATCAAAAGGATGAATTTTCTATCAAAAAAAAAAAGAACGAGTTTTCAACTTAACATTTTTTTTTCAATGAAGGAAATTAATTTTTAACAAAAAAAAAGAATATTTAAATTTTCTACTACACAGATAAGTTTTCAACGAAAAAGATTACATTTCTATCCAAAAAAGTAAATTTTCCCAAAAAAATGTAATAGTTAAAGTGAATTTTCAACTAAAATGATGAATCTTCAACTAAACAAAATTTAATTTTCAACCAAATACATGCATTTCAAACTAAAAAGATAAATTTCCAAACAAAAAACAAACGAATTTTCAACCATAGAAATTAATTTTCAACCAAAAAGATGAAATTTCAAGTAATGAGTGTATTTTTTTACAAAAAAAAGACGGATCTACAACAAAAAGTTGAATTTTCACCGAAAACAGAAAAATTCTTAACTAAAAATATAATAGTTTAATTTTCAGTAAAAAAAAAATTAATTTTGAATAAAATTAAAGTAAATTTTCAACGAAATATTATAATTTTCAACCAAGAAGATTAAATTTATATCAGAAAAGATAAATATTCGACAGAAAAGGAATTTATATTTCCATTTTAAAAAATGAATTCTAAATAAGACAAATCTCATTAAAATTTAAGAATTCTAAATTAGATTAAAATCAAATTCCAAATCCTATTTAACTTCCAATACTCAAGTTAATGTATAAAACTCCTGAAAATAAAACAAGAATCCAACGATCAAATGTTGACAACCACCACAATATGCTCGTATTGCAATTCCTAAAAACTAAAAAAAATTTGTTTCTTTGGACAAAAATAAAAAAGAGGAAAGAAAAATGAATTAGTCACCAAGAAGATTAAATATTCTCCCACAAAATTCGTGTTTTCAATAAAATACAGGAATTTTAAACCAGATATTTGAATTTTCAACTTAAGAAGATAAATTTTGAACCAAACATGTACGAGTTAAATTTTCAGTTAAAACAATTAATTCTCATCTAGAACACATTGTTGTCAACAAAAGAATTAAACTTTGAACAAAAGAAGGAGGTTTCTACTAAAATGATGAAACATCAACCAAATAAATTAATTTTTAACAAAGTAGTTCAACTTCCAACTAAGTAGTTGAACTTTCTACCAAAAAAGATGAATTCTCAACGAAAAACGTGATAAATTATATATCAACCACAAAAAGGATTTTAATTTTATACCAAAAATAGTTGAATTCAATCAAAAAAGATGAGTTTTCAACAAAGTAGTTTAAATCCCAAACCAAAACAAATTATTTTTCCGCCTCTCATGTTTTCCCTGACATTCCCTAACTTTGCGGAATTACCTGACCTGTGGCAACTCTGTTTGTTAGAAAAGTATATGTTTATTTCACTCTTGACCGTTTTTGCGAAAAGATATGTATCAATTATATGTATTTGTTTAAACAATAAATGCTTTAAATTCTCTTTAGTTCTCTGTAAATTCTCTGTTCGAGCTTAAATGCTGAACATATTCTCCAGAGCATTTGCTCAACATAAATTCTTGAGCATTCAAGAAATCTAGATACAGGTATCGTCATCTATCCAAATAATTGTAAAACACTCAAATTCAAGGTATCACTTTTTGTTCCAAAAAGTTGTCAAATGCGCAATGGAGAAACAGTTTAGGTTGTATAACTACTCATTCCTCTTGTAAACTTTTGCCAGGGTTATGAACTTATGTTCTTACTCCTGCAACATTTAAGATTTATAATTACGCTCAACGTTCGATCCGTATACGTGGAGAAACTTAAGAGCATCGGACTGCTAAAATTATGGATTTTATCTGATCATCTTGATTTTTCTCGCACATATTCCGGACGTAAACTAATCAAAATTAAGTGATATGTCATATGACAAAACGGAGAATTAGGCATTGTTTCGGAACTCGGACGAATTCTCCGGAATTTTTACAAGTTTGAAATAAAGCTTTTCCAGGATCCTTCCCGAATAATGTTCCTTGAATATTGCAACTACAGCTTTTAACAATTTCCCCAATGCTATCTTTCCTCAATGTGCTCAAACCCGCCTCGCAATTCTTCCAAAATGATTTCATGATATACATACAACCGAAAAAAAAAATATCCTCTCTTTCTTTTTCCAGATTTAGGTTCACAGTTCGAGTGTTTACCTAATGGGGATCCTCTTCCTGGTTTTCCTCGTCGCGAATCTTCTTCTTCATCAGACATACAGAATTCTTCTGACAGACCTTTTCCCCCAGCCATACCTCATTCTCCTGCCAGGTCTCTTGCCCCAGCCAGGCCTTATTTTCCTGCCAGGGCACATCCTCGTATCAGGTCCAGGTCTCCTTCTGCTAGGTTCATAGTTCCACCTGCCACGATTGATTCTTCTAAAGGACTTCCATATGACCTTAACGAACTTGAATTTATTCGGCTTACTTCCTTTAGGAATAAGAACCGACAGTTCGAACTTCGAAGATACACTTTTCCTGCAGAAGCACCAATTCGATTACTTGCGAAAGTGAATGAATATTCACGTATGCCAACCCAAGAACAAATTGTATTATCAACAGCTGATGGTGACGTGTTTGCAATACTGGAAACGAATAATAGTATGGCTGGGATGTATGCAGCTCATAATCGCTATGGTGGTAGAGCCCGTGCAAAAATAAACATGGAAAGTGGCGAGATTACTCCATTGACAAAAGATGAAATTAAGGAAATTCCAGTAGGCAGCAATCATAAAATTCGAATCAATTTTCAGGTGGAGCGTGTAAACCAAAATCCTCGATAACATTAATTACATAACGCACGTTACATGTAGCGCGATGCGAAAGTCTGTCAACTCCGGTTAGATCCATTTCATAGATACCTATATGTTTCTGTTCAAAAATATTTAAAATTAAAATATGTATTGAATTGGACATGGTACTCATGCATTAATTTTATTTCAACACCCTATTTCTCCTGTTTGAGAGCATTTTGGGCTGTGCACGGAAAAAAGTAAATAGTTAGATTCACTTTTATGTATACTTTTATGTATATGTTAACTTGAAGTTTACTTGTTCGCATTGTAGAAAAAACAATTCAAATAGTTTTTGATACTGAATGAGATAGTGATCTCAAAATATACAAAACCTAAAATCAGCATTACTACTTCAAATTGTAAAAAGAAAGATTACTAGAACAAGTAGCTTCAATAACTATTCAAAATAGTACATTTGAACATGTAAACTGTATGAATAACTCATTTTCATAGTAAGCAAAGAATTGTGAGTTTGACTTTTGCAAGTGAGTTCGATCTGCTTTTTCGGATTGCAATAAGCACTGCGCGAGATTGTTAGCCTTACTATTTGAAATTGTAAGTAAGTTCAGTGGCACAACTAGGAACGTGTAGGCAAAATTTTCAGAATTTAAAAATATTCTGAAGAATTATATATAAAAAGAATACTTTTTTTACATTATTTCTACCATAGAATTTTCTGCTTATGATATTTTTAATTTCTTATAACACTAAAAATGATTAGGATCGTACTTGATTAAGCCACCTAGGTTCAAATATTATATTATTTGGGAAAAAATTTTTTTAGTAGAATAATACATTGTTTTCGACATATCATTTTTTGAAACAATAATTAAGAAATAATTTGTAATAAAATTTTAGTTCAAATTGATTTCCAATTTTAACGTAGTAATAATTTTTTCAACCTTTTCATATTGATATTTGTAGAAATTACTACCATTTTATGAAAAAAAAAATTTTCTCATTTTTTTCAGATTTTCAACAACAATAAAATCTACAATACTGCTATGATATCGCGATCTTTAATATCACAGGGATCACAGCGTAAAAGGAGCTCAACAAAGGGGAAATAGGGTGGTTTTCGCACGAAAAAGGGGAAAATAGGGGAAAGATTAAACATTTATTTTCATATCTCGAAAAGAACAAACAACCTTTTCGTAAGAAATGTCACATTCTTATTGATTTTTCAATGCTTTCTGCCATTAAAGACTTATTTTTAAAAATTGGATATACTTAGATCGTTGGAAATCCATCCAGAGTGGAATGAAAAAGTCCGGGAAAAAATAAAATTAGTTAAATACACAATTTTGATATGTTTAACATCGTTTTCATAAATATTTCTTTCCAAGATTTGTCATTTCATCCTTACTATAAATAATACTTTCAATCTAAATTTAAAACAATTGAAATCGGTTAATATCTTCTGTTCTCTTTCTTAAATTTACAATTAAACCATTTTTTTTAATCACAAAAAAATTTGCCTGATTTAAAATTTTTTGAAAATATACAAAAACATGTTTTTTGGATTGATTCGAACCTGAAATTGAGTCAGCTTGAACCAAAGAAACAATGTTATTATTTTTTATCCATGGGAAACATTTTGTTCGTGGTGTTTATAACGTTCGAAAATCGCAATAAAAAATGAAATTTCAAAAATCCTAATTCACCACAAACATCTTTTTCCGAAAAATAAAAATAAAAAAATGTTTCTTTGGTTCACGCAGAATAAATTTCAGTTTCGACATATTCAACTTTTTTTTAAATGTGTGCAGATGACTCAATCCGAAAAAAACATGTTTTTGCACATTTTCAAAAAAATTGTAACTGAGCAAGAAATTTATTTTTAACTTTCGCATTTTTAAATTTTTAACGAGTAAGATCATTTTTGAACAATATAGTTGAATTGTTGAATTAAGAACATCAGTTTTTAACCAAAAATCGAATAGTTATATTTTCGTTTCAAAAAATTAATTTTCGATTGAAAAAACTGAATTTTCTCCCAAATTGTTGAATTTTGAAGCCTTCATGAAGAATTTTCTACAATGCAGTTGATTTTTCAACACGAAAATATAAATTAATAATCAGAAAGTTAATTTTCAACCAAACATTACAATTGTTAGTTAAAAAACCTACTTTTTAACAAACAAGAAAAAACTTTAACTAAAATGATGAATTTTTAACTAAGAAATGAAATTTTTAACAAAGTTGTTCAAAATTCGACCAATTAGTTGAATTTCCTACCAAACTATTGAATTTTCCAGAGAAAATTCAAATTTTTTACCAAGCAATTGAATCTTTAATCCGAAAGCACGAATTTTCTACAAGACTTGAGTTTTCAACCAAAAAAGATTTTTTAGCCAATGAAGAAACAAAATTGTATTCAAAATGTCGAATTTTAAAGCAAGAAGATTATTTTTCTACAAAAAAGGACGCATTTTTAACAGATTACATAAATTTTTAACCAAATATTTGAATTTTCAAAACAAAAAAGATCCACTTTGAACCAAAAATGGAATTGCTACATTTTCATTTCAAGAAACTAATTTTCAAATGAAAAAACCAATTTTCTACCAAATTATTGAATTTTCGCGCCAAAAAAAGTACTTTCTACAATACACTCGAATTTTTAACTCAAAAATATAAGCTTTCAATACAAAAAATAATTTTCAATCAAAAATTGCAATTTTCAGTTTGAAAAAGTGAATTCTTAACAAAGTAGTTTGATTTTCAACCAAAAAGACAGCTTTTCAACAGAATGAATATATTTTCAACCAAATAGTTACATTTTTAACCAACTTTCTGCCAAAAAAATATAACTTTTGAACGAAATTTGAACTTGCAACCAAAATGTCCGTGAAGTTAGCACACCAACAATTAAATAGCCAACTTTTTTTTAATGGAATGGTTTGGATGTCGTTTGGATGCGTTTGGAAGCCATTTTTTTTCGTTTGGATGGCAAAACTCAAAAAGATATTGAGTTTTCAAAATTGGAGTGCTAACTTCACGCTGCGGAACAAATTTTAATTTTTTTCAAACATTTTTTTACCAATCGTTTGGATATCGTTAGGATGCCTTTGGAAGCTAATTTTTTCCGTTTGGATGGCAAAACTCGAAAAGATATTGAGTTTTCAAAATTGGAGTGCTAACTTCACGCTGCGGAACAAATTTTAATTTTTTTCAAAAATTTTTTTACCAATCGTTTGGATATCGTTAGGATGCCTTTGGAAGCTAATTTTTTCCGTTTGGATGGCAAAACTCAAAAAGATATTGAGTTTTCAAAATTGGAGTGCTGCGGAACAAATTTTAATTTTTTTCAAAAATTTTTTACCAATCGTTTGGATGTCGTTAGGATGTGTTTGGAAGCTCACTTTTGACTTTTGGACGATGAAATTGTGTAAGTTATCGAATAAAAAAGTAATTAGCACCATACTCGTGAGCGGCGCCTTCTCAAGTGGTAGTGACCTTCTTTGGTCAGCCGTGTCCTTAAATATAATATGATGAGTCACCGCGAAAACTGTGGTACCGAAACTTAAAAAAAACGTTTAAAATTTTTGCATTATCTAAATTACCGTATATTTTCAAAATTTTTAAATTTTGTAAGATGTTCAAAATTTCTGAATTTTACAAAATGTTCAATTTTCTCAAATTTCCCAAATTTTCTAAAATTTGTAAAAGTTCATCATTTCTTGTAACACAGGCATGATTTCTGCTTATATGAAAGAATTTTAGAATCGTTATTTCTATTTTTGCATGAATTTATGAAATTTTGGAAAGTTCTAAAATTTGTGAAATATATGTTAAATATGAATAATAAAATTTTTTGAAAACATTAGAACATTTAAAAATTTAAGGGTTTTATAGAAATTTGAGAAACTATGAAAATGCTAGAATTTTTCAAAATTTAGAAACTTTGAAAATTAAAAACAAACTTTAAACCATTAGAATATTTAATTTTTTAGAATTTTGAACATTTTAGAAATTTTATAAATTTTGAACATTTTAGAAATTTTGATAATTTCAAAACTTTTAAAAATTTTCAACAGTTTCGAAATGTTGATCATTTTTACCAATTGTAATAATTTTTGAAAATTTTAGATATTTTAGACATTTTAAAAAATTTTGAACATTAATTCAAGAAATTTGTATGATTTTAGAAATTTGTAACATTTCAAAAAATGCAATAATTTTGATAAATTTAAAATTTTTGAATATTTTACAAATAGAAAATTTCACAAATTTTATAAGAATTGACAAGTTTTAGAGAATTTGGAAAATTTGAGAAAATTGAACGTTTTGTAAAATTCAGAAATTTTGATAATTTTTATCCTTTCAGAAATTTTGAAAATTTTAGAAATTTTCAACATCTTAGCAATTTTTAAAAATTCACGATGATTTAGATTATCCAAAAATGTTAAATATTTTTGGAAAGCTTCTGTACCACAGTTTTCGCGGTGACCAAAGAAGGTCACTACCACTTGAGTAGGTGCCGCTCGCGAGTATAGTGCTAATGACTTTTTTATTCGATAACTCATACAATTTCATCGTCCAAAAGTCAAAAGTGAGCTTCCAAACGCATCCTAACGACATCCAAACGATTGGTAAAAAAATTTTTGAACAAAATTAAAATTTGTTCCGCAGCACTCCAATTTTGAAAACTCAATATCTTTTTGAGTTTTTCCATCCAAACGAAAAAAAATTAGCTTCCAAACGCATCCTAACGACATCCAAACGATTGGTAAAAAAAATTTTGAAAAAATTAAAATTTGTTCCGCAGCGTGAAGTTAGCACTCCAAATTTGAAAACTCAATATCTTTTTGAGTTTTGCCGTCCAAACGAAAAAAAATGGCTTCCAAACGCATCCAAACGACATCCAAACGATTCCATTGAAAAAAAGTTGGATATTTAATTTTTGGTGTGCTAACTTCTCGGACATGCAACCAAATAGTTGAATTTCCGACTAAAAAAGATCAATTTTCAAACACAAATGGAATAGTTCAATTGTGATTTTGAAAAAATTAATTTTCAACAATAGTTAAATTTTCAAGTAAAGATTAAAAAAAAATTAAAAATTGCTCAACTTAGAACATTCAAAATTGCAGTTGATGAGTTTGGAATATTCCATTTTTTAATTAGGTATTTATGTACATTTCAACTAAAATTTATTAATCTTCTAATACTTATTTAAAAAATAATATATATTTTGCAACTGTTTCAATTTTATATTGGATAATAACTTCTGTCTGCAGTTTTCACATTTTCAACTTGCTTTAAAATGTTTCATATTCAAATTTGTTTAAGAGTATTTATTTTTAATGGTCTGCACTTGGAACGCGTACCTTATTTATTCATAAATAATTTATTTAAGTACTATAATTGCTTTAATTATTATTCAATAATGGGTACAATTTCAAATATCGTATATTTAAAGAGAAAAGGGGAGAAAGGGGAAGGTTTTTGAGGATAGGGGGGAAAAGGGGAATTTTAAGTAAAAGGGGAAACTAAGAAAAACAGGGGAAGACTGTGCACCCTTATATTCATTTCCCGGAACCGAATATTTTTTGTTTGTTTTAAACAGTTTTTATTCTAATTCAGCATCCCCATATCTCATGAGAAAAATTTTATTTGTGCAAAAAATTTCAATTTAAATTACTATTCAACGTTTGTCTCATCTTAAAATAGTGATTTCGATTTTGCATTTGATATATTATTGCGATGTTTGAACTATTTTGTATTTATATATCAGTTATGTGAATGAATGTTGCGTTTTAAATAAAGTGAGATTATAATAAAATAAAATCAAAATTCCAAAACTTTCATTCGAAAACATTTTTTCCAGCCTTAATTTTCAATAATACTATACATATCAATTACTAATAATATATATACTGTGTGAGTTAATACTTCTAAGCAAAATATTTTTCCCAAGCTCGTTACAAAATATTAGAAATCACCAGTAAGAGATTAATTAAAAAAATGTTAAGTAAACATTTATTATCATTTCTTAGCTGGACACGCTTTTCTCAGAGGAAACGCTTGACCGAGAGTTTGTCCAAAAAATCTAAGCGGTTCCGTAGCTCACTTGACTAACACGTGCGCTAGATTTAGGTTTTAGGACAGGTTTTAGGTAGTTAGGTAGGGTTCGATTCCCCAGCGGCGGCGATTTTTCAAGGCGTTTGAGCGTGCTATCATATGTGTACACAGAAAAAACTGAAGTTAAATTTTGTTGCATGTAAAATGTTCAGCTGTTAAAGATTACATGCTATTTGGCGAAAGTTTATCTTACGATGGAATAAAAGCTGTCGTCTGCTACGTCCTTCGCAGCAATGGAAAAACGGCAAAGTATACATGAAAAGCTATAAATCAGGACACTAGATTTAGAACAACTTTTTACTTACCTAATGGTTATTTTGAAAATAATTAGACTTTATATATACTTCCTGCCACAGTCGGTATTGTTGGTTAGGAAGAAAACCAAAATGTAGGAATCGAATTATATTTGAAGTTGGAACATTCAGTGGCGGATCTAGGTATTTGAATTCAAAGTAACAATATTTGAAAAAAAATTTGAAGGACTGAAAATCCCGGAAAATAAAATTCCCGACTCTCTCAAATTCCCGAATTGGGAAATTCCCGAATAATAAAATTTTCGAATATGTAATAAAATTTCTGGTTAATAAAATTCCCGAATAATGAAATTCCCGAATTGGAAAATTCCCGAACAGTTTATGATATCACCGAAATGGATAATTCCCAATGTATACCATTAAGCCATTTCCCTTTCAGGGTAGGCGTGACACTACCCGATTCGAGTAGTGTTTCTAGGTTAGTTTCTTGTAGTAAATAACTACAAGTGCGGGCTCACCACACCCACGATGTGCCAACAGCACTCAGTTTTCTCGAATGGTCACCCATCCAAGCACTAACCGCGCCCAACGCTGCTTAACTTCACTTCCCGACAGAAAATTGCCAAATTATAAAATATCCGAACTAGAAAATTTCCGAATTTAAACAAATATAATAATGAAATATTTCTATCAAGAAAAAAATTATTTTTAATGTTTAAAGTTTCTAAAATTATTGGTTAACTTTGAAATTACGATAATTGAAAAAAATATATTTCTGGATGAAAATTGTCTTCAAATATTGTTATTTTAAATTCATACAATAATTTTAGAAACTTTGAAGAAGAAAAATATTTTTTCTTAGAAAAATATTTGATTATTGTATTTTTAAGAAATAAATAATATTGATTGAAAAAATTTTTTTTTATTGTTTCAGGAGTTTTATAATGCAAGAATTTTTCAGTTCGTATATTTTATAAATTGGCAATTTTCCAGCGGGAATTTTAAAATTCGGTAATATTATAAACTGTCGGGAATTTTCCATTTCGGTAAGATCATAAACTGTTTGGCAATTTTTTATTCGGGAATTTCATTATTTGGGAATTATATTATTCGGAAATTTTATTTTTTAGCATTTTTCAATCGTTCAAAAATTTTCATCCAAAAATATATTTTTTCAATAATTTTTATTTTGAATTCAAACAATAATTTTAGAAACTTTGATCAGAAAAAATATTTTTTTATACAAATATTTGATTGTATTTTTAATAAATAATATTGATTGAAAACCATTCTTCCATTGTTTCGGGAGTTTTATAATTCAGGAATTTTCCAGTTCGGATGTCTTATAATTCGGCAATTTTCTATCGGGAATTTTCAAACTCGGTAATATTATAAACTGTCTGGAATTTCCTATTTTGGTAATATCATAAGCTGTTCGGAAATTCTTTATTCGGGAATTTTCCAGTTAGGGAAGTTTATTACATATTCAAAAATTCTATTATTCGGGAAATTCCCAAATCGGGAATTTGAAAGAGTCATGAATTTTATTTTCTAGAATTTTTCAGTCGTCCAAACATTTTCATCCAAAAATATATTTTTTCAATAATTCAATAATTCAGAAACTTTAAATATCAAATTTTTTTTGATAAAAATATTTGATCATTGTATTTTTAATAAATAAATAATATTCATCGAAAAAATTTTTCATTTGTCTAAATTCGGGAATTTTATAATTGGGGAATTTTCTAGTTATTTGGATATTCTAGAATTCGGCAATTTCATGTCGGGAATTTTATTATTCGGGAATTTTCCAATTCGTTAATATCATAAACTGTCGGGAATTTCATCATTCGGGAGTTTTTCATTTCGGTAATATTATAAACTGTCCGGGAATTTTATTATTATGGAATTTTCCTATTCGGGAATTTCATTATTCGGAGATTTTCTGATTCAGGAATTTTACAGTCTCGAGAATTTTTCAGTCTTCCCGATTTTTCAAGATAAGTGTATTTGGATATTATTTTTCATTTCGAGAAAGCTATTTAATTAAATAATAAAATCATTACACATTTTTTATGGATTTTATAATTTAATCGAATAGTTTTCAGGAAATAAAGAATAATATCCAAATACACTCATGGCGAAAAACCATTTTTTTCTGAGTTTTGAAAAAAATAAAGTTTTGTCCCAATGCAATTGGTATTATTGTTCATCCCTCAGCGTGCAGACATCGCTGATTTCACCTACCTAACCTGAAATACCTGATAGAATATACTTAAATTTCGATCAATATTATCTTAATATAAAATGTTATCTACAGTACAAAATTAAAAATTTAATTAAAATGTTCAATTTACATTCAATATTCTTGATAAATATTTATTTACTAACTTTTTAAAATAAAATTTTACAAATCAGGGTGCCCTCATACGTAACAAAAATTCTGATTTCAAAAAATCATTCAAAAAATGAAATGTTAAGTAATAATAATTTGAAGCATGAAATAAGGTCGATAGGAGTTGTAGTTGTTCAGAAATCATCTTTTAGCTTTAAAATTTTACTTCGTAAAAAGGTTTTTATATTGAACTGAAATACCGACGGATCTCGAAACTTTCAAAAAGGAAATTCATATCTCATAACTTGTGAATTATGGTTAAGATCAGCGACTTTTTCGAATGTTGTCGAGTGCTTTATTGACAGTCATCAAAAATATATAACCATTCGTCCGCGATAAGTGCAATTATTTTTAAAATAGAATGGTAATAAGTGCAATGTTTTTAAAAATCTCGTGTCCTGATTTCCAGACCAATTCCATCCATACTTCACACTGTTCTTTGCACTGCTGTGAACTACATAGCAGAAGACGCTTTTTTACTGACAAACAACTGACAAATTATTCCGAGATGGTTTAAAAACACGGAATTATCTTAATTTCATGTAAAGATTATTCGACAAGGTTAATTTTTGTTGCAGCTAAACTTTCGTCGGAAATCGATGTAAAGTTTATCTTCTGTTTTTTCTGTGTAAGTCATGTGCGTGCAATTGTATAAGAATAATCGTAAATTAAGTGCAGTAATCATGTGTAAAATAATTTTTTCCTTTTCAAATCGATCGACGTTTCACATCATTTTTGTTTTCGAAAGGTTCGCGCTAATCTATTTATAAATCGTGTAATAGAATGGGTGCAGTGCATATATACATATATGCGTTACAATGCGAAATCGGCAAAGTTACTCTTCACAGAAGTAAGGCATATTACACGAAATAGTAGCTCTTATTCTCCTGAGTGTGGACGGTTACCAACTGGTGCAGTGCATCCTACTATTTGAAATTGTTCATCCTATTCTTTTAGGAAGTCAGTTCAAATAACTCCAATGTGAAATAGTAATTTTAACCAAATTCACCGACGAAAAGGTGCGGTTCAATATAAAATAGTTAGAACTGCTGGTTCACAGAGTTTTTTTAACGATCCACTTTTTTCCGTGTGGCGTCTATCACAATATTAGGTTTGTATGTATGTTTTATTCTAGGGATTTCTCAAATGAAATCGTACAAAAGGATGTGTTCGTATTGTCGTATTGGATCTGTTACGAAGAAGGGAAGGGTTGGAAAAAGTATCCTAAATAGCGTGACGTTTTTCCATATTTATGTTTCCTAATTACTGACAACTACATGAAGAACTATTTCAATACTCTCATCACTACTAAAAATGTTTGGTTCGTTAATACAATTATTAATAATTGAATTACTCTGAGAGATGAGAGTTTAATTATCTTCTGCATTATATCACCTAACAAACAACACATATATATCCCTAGTGATAATTGACAATTATAATATCACAAAATAAGGTCACAAAATGATGGATGTAAATAGGAATGTTGAATCATTACGAGATTAATTAGTACGCAAGCTTTCATTTGACCAAGTGCTGATTGCACGAAAATTACGCAGGATGCTAATTACTTGTCAAAAGACACTGAATAGAGACAATGAGACATCACTCTGCAATTACATGGCAGGTTGATACTCCTCATTATTTTCGAATTGTACCTAAAACAGAGAATCAATAATGATGCTGACCTACATTATTTATTAGTTATTAATGCCTAATATGCACGTAACGTATAAAAATAAAATGGCATGTTCGGTTCTATAACCATAAAAGCTTGAAATTATTTGCTATAATAGAAACTGCATTCGCGGTTATGAGCATATATATCATTAATGACAGTATGTAATGACTAACGATCAAGATTGATGGGCTCGTTAAAATTTCATGCTCTTCTGATTAACGGAATAAACAATAAACTTTAATTACAGAATAATGTTAATAGAATATCAGTGTATTAATTAGGATTCAAAACGAGATTGTTATCTCCTTGTGTTATTACACAATGCCTTTTTTAAATTCCTGGGAAGTTTTTAACATACTCTAAAATCGATAAAATACTTTAGAATACATTCAAATTATTGATACCTATAAGACATTTCTGGAAATCTTTTAAAACACCCGACAATATTTTTAATCCTTCAGAATCTTTCGAAATCATTTGAAAATTTTTTTAACTTTTAAAAATTCTGTAGAATTTTTAAAAATAGGGGAGACCACTCTACAGTAGATAATGATCCTACAGTAGATAATCCGTATTTAAGAGCACAAGTATAAGTAAAATAATTACTTTTAATTTTAATATATTGACACGTATCTTGTTTTAACTATTAATTATATTATATTAATTATTTAGCGTCCATTATTATTTTTAATTATATCTACTGTAGGATCATTATCTACTGTAGGGTGGTCTCCCCTACTCAAAAATCTTTAAAATCCTTTGAGATTCATTCAAATGATTTACATTTTTTATTAAGTTTTGAAGCATTTTCAAATGTACTAGAATATTTTTAAACAATTCAAGAAAATTCAGAAATAGGTATAGATCTAAATTCAATAATGATTAACTCAGGTATCAATTTATTAAAATGAAGATTACTAAAGTGATTGTCTTTAAGAAGTGACAGTCACTTCAAGTGCTTCTTACAGAAATTTCCTGAATTTTACCATTTTTTTTCTTCAAATTTCCTGACTTTACCCTAAATTCAAAAAACAAAATTTCTCAATATTGAATAGGTTGATTGAAAATTGTCACATTTCCAATTTTTATAATTGTTATGTATGAAAAACTTTTGAAATTTTCTTTTGGTAAAAATTATGGAAGTAAATAATTCTAGATGAAAAAAACAGTGAGGAACAAATTTTTTCGTCGAAATCTAATATTTAAAAAAATGACGAAAAATGCAATTTTATTGCAAAAAAACTGTTCTTTGTTGTTTTATTTTTTAAACTCTTTTTTTAATAAACTAAGAAAACACGTAAATATTTTTAAGGTTCAAATAGATTTTTTTTCTTCTATTTCTGATGAATCCTGAAACATGAACCATTTTTACACAAGATAGTTAAAAATTTGTACACACAGTATCCGCCCAGAAAAAAGAATTTCCATTTCTTTTTCTCAAATTCTATAAAAGTGAATAACCTTAGATTGGAAAACGTAAGAATTTTTTTTTTTTTTTTTGTCAAAAGATAATATTTTGAAAATAACAAAATACGCTCTTTCGTTCACATTTACCTGAAATTGCAAAAAAAAAAAATTTTATTATTTTTTTGTATGCTCTTTTTAATGAACTGAAGAAGCACGTACATGTTTTCAAGTTTTAAACCATTTTTTTTTATTTTCTACGGATCCCGTGTAAACGGATTTTTACGGATCTTGTGCCAAAAAAATTTGAAAGAAAAAACCAAAAACATTTTTTTTGCCATTTTAGGTACAAAGTAACCAAATTGCATTTTTCTTGATTTTTTTAACTATTATATTACGAAGAAAAAAATTTTTTTGCATATTTTTTTCGTCTAAGGTTATTTACTTCCATAAACTTTACCAACGAAGGAATATTTTTTCATACATAAAAAATTAAAAATTTGTTAATTTTCAATCCACTTGCCCAATGATAAGAAATATTTTGAAATTTTTTTTAAATCAGTTCTTAATGCCACAAAAAAACTTTTGATTGCTATTACAAATGAATCTAATCATTTTAAATTCGTACGGCCGATACAATTTTTCATGCCCTTTCTATTGCACATAAGCATCATTAACTACCTGGAAAAATGTTTGATAACCGAGAAATGACGGGACGACAACAAAATTCCGAAAAATAAAATTCCCAACACTGTAAAATTCCTGAATTGGAAAATTCCCAAATAATAAAATTCTCTTATCAGAAAATTCCCGAATAATAAAATTCCAGAACAGTTTATAATATTACCGAATTTGAAAATTCCCAAATTATAAATTCTCGATAGAAAATTTCCAAATTATAAAATAACCAAATTAGAAAATTCCTGAATTTGAACAATTAAACATTTTTTTAAATATTTGGTTATCGTATTTTTAATGAATAAATAATAATTATGAAAAAAATGTTTAATTGTCCGAATTCGGGAATTTTATAATTCTGAATTTTCTGTTAGGAATTTTATGATTAGGGAATTTTCAAATTCGGTAATATTATAAACTTTTGGCAATTTTACCATTCGGGAATGTTGTCACTTGGAAATTTTATTATTCGGGAATTTTCCAATTCATTGATATTATAACATTTTCGGGAATTTTATTATTTGGGAATTCTCAAATTCGGTAATATTATAAAATGTCCGGGAATTTTACAATTCGGGAATTTTATTATTCGGGAATTTTACTATTCGAGAATGTTGTCATTCGGTAATTTTCCAATTCATTAATATTATAAGATGTTCGGGAATTTTATAGGTTGGGAATTTTTCAATTCGGTAATATTATATACTGTTTGGGATTTTTATTATTCGGGAATTTTACTATTTGAGAATGTTGTCATTCGGGAATTTTATTATGAGGGAATTATTCAATTGATTAATATTTTAGAATGTTCGGGAATTTTATTATTCGGGAATTCTCCAATTCGGTAATATTACAAACTGTTCGGGAATTTTACTATTCGAGAATGTTGTCATTCGGGAATTTTATTATGAGGGAATTTTTCAATTCATTAATATTATAGAATGTTCGGGAATTTTATTATTCGGGAATTCTCGAATTCGGTAATATTATAAACTGTTCGGGAATTTTCCAATTCGGGAATTTTATTATTCGGGAATTTTATTATTCGGGAATTTTACTATTCGAGAATGTTGTCATTCCGGAATTTTTTTATAAGGGAATTTTCCAATTTATTAATATTATAAGATGTTCGGGAATTTTATTACTTGGGAATTTTCCAATTCGGTAATATTATGAACTGTTCGGGAATGTTTCAATTCGGGAATTTTATTATTCTGGAATTTTACTATTCGAGAATGTTTTTATTCGGGAATGTTATTATAAGGAAAATGTTCAATTCATTAATATTATAAAATGTTCGGGAATTTTATTATTTGGGAATGCTCCAATTCGGTAATATTATAAACTGTTCGGGAATTTTTCAATTCGGGAATTTTATTATTCGGGAATTTTACTATTCGAGAATATTGTCATTCGGGAATTTTATGATTAGGGAATTTTCGAATTCGGTGATATTATAAACTGTCGGGAATTTTATTATCCGGGAATTTTCGAATTCGGGAATTTTACCATTCGCGAATGTTGTCATTTGGAAATTTTATTATTCGGGAATTTTCGAATTCA
>CAKNYM010044079.1:40418-60411 GCA_932195095.1 Andricus curvator
GAATGTTGTCATTTGGAAATTTTATTATTCGGGAATTTTCGAATTCATTAATATTATAAAATTTTCGGGAATGTTATTATTCGGGAATTCTCAAATTCGGTAATATTATAACCTGTTCGGGAATTTTCCAATTCGGAAATTTTATTATTCGGGAACTTTTCTATTCGAGAATGTTGTCATTCGGGAATTTTCCAATTCATTAATATTATAAGATGTTCGGGAATATTATTATTTGGGAATTTTTCAATTCGGTAATATTATAAACTGTTCGGGAATTTTACTATTCGAGAATCTTGTCATTGGGGAATTTTACAATTCATTAGTATTATGAAATGTTCGAGAATTTTCCAATTCGGGAATTTTACTATTCGAGAATGTTGTTATTCCGGAATTTTTTTATAAGGGAATTTTCCAATTTATTAATATTATAAGATGTTCCGGAATCTTATTATTTGTGAATTTTCCAATTCGGTAATATTATGAACTTTTCGGGAATTTTCCAATTCGGGAATTTTATTATTCGGGAATGTTACTATTGGAGAATGTTGTCATTCGGGAATTTTATTATAAGGGATTTTTTTAATTCGGTAATATTATAAACTGTATTATGAAATGTTCGGGAATTTCATTATTTGGGAATTCTCCAATTCGGTAATATTATGAACTGTTCGAGAATTTTATTATACGGGAATTTTCGAATTCGGGAATGTTGTCATTTGGAAATTTTATTATTCGGGAATTTTCCAATTCATTGATATTATAAAATGTTCGGGAATTTTATTATTCGGGAATTCTCAAATTCAGTAATATTATAAACTGTTCGGGAATTTTCCAATTCGGGAATTTTACTATTCGAGAATGTTGTCATACGTGAATTTTCCAATTCATTAATATTATATGATGTTCGGGAATTTTATTATTTGGGAATTTTTCAATTCGGTAATATTATAAACTGTTCGGGAATTTTATTATTCGGGAATTTTCCAATTCTTTAGTATTATGAAATGTTCGGGAATTTCATTATTTGGGAATTTTCCAATTCGGTAATATTATGAACTGTTCGGGAATTTTCCAATTCGGAAATTTTATTATTCGGGAATTTTACTATTCGAGAATGTTGTCATTCGGGAACTTTATTATAAGGGAATTTTTCAATTCATTAATATTATAGAATTTTCGGGAATTTTATTATTCGGGAATTCTCCAATTCGGTAATATTATAAACTGTTTGAGAATTTTTCAATTCGGGAATTTTATTATTCAGGAATTTTACTATTCGAGGATGTTGTCATTCCGGAATTTTTTTATGAGGGAATTTTCCAATTTATTAATATTATAAGATGTTCGGGAATTTTATTATTTGGGAGTTTTCCAATTCGGGAATTTTAGTATTCGAGAATGTTGTCATTCGGGAATTTTGTTATGAGGGAATTTTTCAATTCATTAATATTATAGAATGTTCGGGAATTTTAGTATTCGAGAATGTTGTCATTCGGGAATTTTATTATGAGGGAATTTTTCAATTCATTAATATTATAGAATGTTCGGGAATTTTATTATTCGGGAATTCTCTAATTCGGTAATACTATAAACTGTTCGGGAATTTTCCAATTCGGGAATTTTAGTATTCGGAAATTTTACTATTCGAGAATGTTGTCATTCCGGAATTTTTTTACAAGGGAATTTTCCAATTTATTAATATTATAAGATGTTCGGGAATCTTATTATTTGGGAATTTTCCAATTCGGTAATATCAGGAACTGTTCGGAAATTTTATTATTCGGGAATTTTCCGAATCAGGAATTGTACAGCGACGGAAATTTAATTTTTCGGAATTTTCCAGTCGTCCCAAAATGACTAGAGGTTGGTTTTTGTTCTTAGAAGCCAGCCTAAAATACTTTAGATTTATTTTAAAAATGTAACTGCTGATAAGAAACTTTTAGAGAGCATAGCGCGCGAATTCTCTAATAAAATATAATAAAATATAATAAAATAAAATAGAATAAGATATAATAAAATAAAATATAATAATAATATTTCGCGAAAGAAGAAAGAATCTAGTTTATGTTGGTATTGAAGAACGCTTTGTAGTTTGTCTTCTTGAATGGAAAAGGTCTCTGGGGGGTAGAGCGTTTTATAACCTTTTTTCTATTTCCTGTAAAGGAGATGTTTTGCTGAGAAAAATGTTGTCCTACGTCTGTATCTAAGTGCGCTTTCGTAATAGGGAAAAGATTCAACGGACTAGCTTCTTCTCTGTACTCGGAACGATCCAGTGTATTGAAACGTGAAAAAGAAAGCACTAAAGTAAAGGTAAACCACTTTGGATTTGGGAGAGAGAACACTTTCTTGCACAGAATACCTTTCTGTACATTTATAACATAGAAGAGCTTCGGTGGTAATCATTTAAACTGAGTACGATTTACTAAAATAGTCTTCATACTTCAATCAGGAGACATCAAGCTTGACAGATTTTTCTATCTTGAAGGAAATCCATAATACTGACCACAGTAACCAGATTTCGACGTATTCAAATTGGAAGATTTTATCTCGGGGCAGAATTTACGACCCAAAATGCCCTTAAAACGAGGGAAATGAGGTGATGTGGGACAAAAATAGGGCGATTGAACCAAATAACTGAATTTTCTACCAAAAAGATCAATTCTGAACCAAGAAGATCAATTTTCCACCAAAACAGTAGAATTTAATACTGAATTAAAGAATCTGCATCCCAACAAATTAATTTTCAAGAAATTATTTCAACTTTTAACCAAGTGATGGAATTTTCAACTAAGAATTGATATTTCTAACAGAAGAAATTCTACCAAGAAAGCAAAATATTTAAACCAAATTGTGGAATTTTCAACCTAAAAATATGAATTTGCAGCAAAGTAGGTACATTTTCAGCAACAAAAAAAAATTAATTTTCACATAAAATCATGAATCTTCAGCCTGTAAAATGTAATAGTTGACTTTTTCACAAAAATTATTGCAATTTTTAAATAAGAACAGTCAAATTTATCCAAAGGATATGAATTTTTTACCAAAAGAGATGAATTTTCAGTCTACCAAGATGAATTTTTCAAACAAAGAGACGAATTTTCTAACAAAAAGGTAGAATTTTATACTGAATTAAAGAATCTTTAATCCAACAAATTAATTTTTAAGAAATTATTTCAACTTTTAACCAAGTGATTGAATTTTCTACTAAGAATTGATATTTCTAACAGAAAAAATTCTACCAAGAAAGAAAAATATTTGAAGCAAATTGTGGAATTTTCAACTTGAAAATATGAATTTGCAACAAAATAGATGCATTTTCAGCAAAAAAGAAAATTAATTTTCACATAAAATCATGAATTTTTGTTGAATGTCATACTTGAATATTCCACAAAAATTATTTCAATTTTTAAAAAAGAACAGTCAAATTTATCCAAAGGATATGAATTTTTTATCAAGAGAGATGAATTTTCAATCTACCAAGATGAAGTTTTCAAACAAAGAGACGAATTTTCTACCAAAAAGGTAGAATTTTATATTGAATTATAGGATCTTCAATCGAACAAATTGATTTTTAAGAAATTATTTCAATTTTTAACCAAGCGATTGAATTTTCTACTAAGAATTGATATTTCTAACAGAAAAAATTCTACCAAGAAAGAAAAATATTTGAACCAAATTGTGGAATTTTCAACTTGAAAATATGAATTTGCAACAAAATAGATACATTTTCAGCAAAAAAAATTAATTTTCAAATAAAATCATGAATCTTCAACCTGTAAAATGTAATAATTGACTTTTCCACAAAGAGTGTTTCAATTTTTAAATAAAAACAGTCAAATTTATCCAAGGGATATGAATTTTTTATCAAAAAAGATGAATTTTCTGTCTACTAAGATGAATTTTTCAAACAAAGATACGAATTTTCTAACAAAAAGGTAGAATTTTATATTGAATTAAAGAATCTTCAATCCAACAAATTAATTTTTAAGAAATTATTTCAACTTTCAACCAAGCGATTGAATTTTCTACTAAGAATTGATATTTCTAACAGAAAAAATTCTACCAAGAAAGAAAAATATTTGAACCAAATTGTGGAATTTTCAACCTAAAAATATGAATTTGCAACAAAATAGACACATTTTCAGCAAAAAAAATTAATTTTCACATAAAATCATGAATATTTGTTGAATGTCATAGTTGACTTTTTCACAAAAATTATTTCAATTTTTAATTTTTTTTTCAGCAAAAAAAAATTAATTTTCACATAAAATCATGAATCTTCAACCTGTAAAATGCAATAATTGACTTTTCCACAAAGAGTGTTTCAATTTTTAAATAAAAGCAGTCAAATTTATCCAAGGGATATGAATTTTTTATTAAAAAAAATTAATTTTCAGTCTAACAAGATGAATTTTTCAAACAAAGAGACGAACTTTCTACCAAAAATTTCTTGTTCAACCGAATAGTTAAAGTTTCTACCAAACTATTGAATTTTCAAATCAGAAAGACAAAGTACGACAAAACAGTTGAATTTTTAACACGAAAATATGAATTTTCAACAAAAAAGTTGATTTTCAACCAAATTCATGAAATTTCTACGAAATAGTTGAATTTCCAACAGAATGGTTAAATTGTTTACCAAAGGGATGAATCTTCAACCGAAAATATGAATTTTTAACAAAGAAGTTCAATTTTCGACCGATTAATTAAACTACCAACCAAAAAAGGTTTTAATTTGAAATCAAAATAAATTCAATTCAAGAACAAACAAAAATAATTTTCATAAAAAAGACAAATTTCAAGCAAAATACATCAATTTTTTTCCTAATAAGGATCAATTCTAAACCAAAAATGGAACAGTTGCATTTTCAGTTAATGAAATTAATTTTTTAGCTACAAAAAAAACGACTTTTGAACAAAGGTAAATTTTCAGATAAAAAAAAATTAATTTTTACATAAAATCATGAATCTTCAACCTGTAAAATGTAATAGTTGTCTTTTCCACAAAAAGTGTTTCGATTTTTAAATAAAAACAGTCAAATTTATCCAAGGAAAATTAATTTTTTATCAAAAAAGATGAATTTTCAGTCTAACAAGATGAATTTTTGAAACAAAGAGACGAATTTTCTACCAAAAATTTCATGTTCAACTGAATAGTTCAAGTTTCTACCAAACTATTGAATTTTCAAGTCAGTAGGACAAAGTACGACAAAACAGTTGAATTTTTAACACGAAAATATGAATTTTCAACAAATAAGTGGATTTTCCACCAAATAGTTCATTTGAAAAATAGTTGAATTGTCAAGCAATTATTCAACCAATTTTCCAACCAAAAAATCGGAAATTTCTAAAAAAAAAAAAAAATGATTTTTAACCCAAAAAGACGATATTCCTACGAAAATAGTTGAATTTTCAACCAAATTCATGAATTTTTCACTGAATAGTTGAATTTCCAACAGAATGGTTAAATTTTGGACCAAAGAGATGAATCTTCAACCGAAAATATAAATTTTTAATGAAGAAGTTCAATTTTCGACCCAGTAGTTAAACTACCAACCAAAAAAGGTTTTAATTTTTAGTTAATTTGAAAAAATAAAGTTGAATTGTCAACCAAAACAGATTAATTTTCAACCAAAAATGATTAAATGTCTACGAAAAAAAATGATTTTTTAAGACAAAAAGACCAAAATAAATGAATTTTCAACCAAATTCATGAATTTTCCACTAAATCGATGAATTTCCAACAAGATGGATAAATTTTCGACCAAAGGGATGAATCTTCAACCGAAAATATGAATTTTTAACAAAGAAGTTCAATTTTCGACCCAGTAGTTGAACTACCAACCAAAAAAGGTTTTAATTTTTAGTTAATTTGAAAAAATAAAGTTGAATGTTCAACCAAAACAGATTAATTTTCAACCAAAAAAGATTAAATGTCTACGAAAAAAGATGAATTTTTAAGACAAAAAGACCAAAATAATTGAATTTTCAACCAAATTCATGAATTTTCCATTAAATAGTTGAATTTCCAACAAGATGGATAAATTTTTGACCAAAGGGATGAATCTTCAACCGAAAATATGAATTTTTAACAAACAAGTTCAATTTGCGACCCAGTAGTTCAATTCAAGAACAAACAAAAATAATTTTCATAAAAAAGACAAATTTTCAACAGAATATAAAAATTTTTTCCCTAATAAGGATCAATTCTAAACCAAAAATGGAATAGTTACATTTTCAGTTAATGAAATTAATTTTTTAGCTAAAAAAGCGTCTTTTGAACAAAATAGGTAAATTTCCAACCAAGAGATACATTTTTAACTAAAACAATAAATCCTAAACAAACAAAAATGAATTTTCTACAAAGTAGTTCATCTTTAAACAAAATAGTTGAATTCTCAGTATACAAAGATGAATTTTCAAACCAAAGAGATGAATTTTCTACCATAAATTTTATATTCAATCGAATAGTTGAATTTTCTACCAAACTGTTAAATTTTCAAGTCAAAAAGACAAAGTTAAACAAGACAGATGAATTTTTTACACAAAAATATGAATTTTGAAGAAATAATTTGATTTCCAACCAAATAGTTAATTCGAAGAAAAAAATTTAAATCGTCAACCAAAACAGATCAATTTTCAATAAAAAAAGTAATTTCTACGAAAAGAGAATTATTTTCTACCCAAAAAGACATGAACTTTCCACTAAATAGTTAAATTTTCTACAGAATAGTTTAATTTTGGACCAAAGAGATAAATCTTCAACCTAAAATATGAATTTTTACAAAAGTAGTTCAATTTTTTACGAATTCGTTAAACTATCAACAAAAACAGATTTTAATTTTAAATCAGATTCAGTTGAATTTAAGAACAAAAAATGAATTTTCATCAAAAAGACGAATTTCGAACAAAATACATTAATTCTCTTTGCTAAAAAATATTAATTCTGAACCAAAAATGGAATATTTGAATTTTCAGTTTATGAAATTAATTTTTCAGCTAGAAAGCGACTTTTTAACAGAATAGTTAAATTTTCAACGAAGAAATCAATTTTAAACTAAAATCATGAATCTTCATCTAAAAAAATGAATTTTTCACACAGTAGTTCACCTTTAAGCCAAGTAACTGAATTTTCCAGAAATAAAGATGAATTCTCAAAGCATAATGTGATTATAATTACAATAACTGTTGATAATATCAATAATTATTGATACTTTAACAAAAAAGATTTTAATTTTGAATCAAAAACATTTGAATTCACGAAAAAAAGACGAATTTTCAACCAAAAAGCTGCATTTTTCAACAAAAAATATTAATTTTCAAACCAAAAATACAAATTTGCCACTAAGAAGGATTTTTCAGCCAATAAAGAAAAAAGTGTCAACCTGATTGTGGAATTTTCAAGCCAAAAAGACGAATTTTCTACGAAAAAAGTTAAATTTTTCAACCCAAAACTATAATTTTTCATCAAAAAACTTAATTATGAAGAAAATAGTTGATTTTCAGCAAAGTAGTTAAATTTCTAACCAAAGAAATTCATCTTCAAGAAAAAAAATAAATTTTTTATAAGGTTATTCAACTAATATTTTTTACGTGACTTATGTCTTTGTTCAGTTCGATTTAAAAGCCTTTTTTTCTTACGATTCTTTAAAGAAAATTAATAGTTCTAAAATACTTCCTCGATTTTTTTTAAATTAAAAAATAAAAAAGTTGTGCAACTCTTTGTGTGTCAACATTTTCGTTTTTGGGGACACGAGATTCAAAATGACATTTAGAACGCAATTATGCACCGATTTAAGATTTTTTTTTTTTTTTGAAAAATTCAGGACTAAATTTTTCAGGAAAAGGTGAGCGTGGATTTTTTATTTTATTGTTTATTTAACTTTTATGTTAATGCAAACAGCGAAAAACATGTCGATTTTTTTAATTTTATTTTTTATCATCTAGACAAAATTTTTCTTATACTTCTCGTCCCTTGAACTTAATTGTTATAAACAAATTGTATTAACAAATACTCGACATTAGGGGTTATTCGTCTTCAAAGTATGTTTTTGCTCTGAAATCACTGGATTTTATGGTTAGGATGATACGTGGCCATTAAAATTTGAGAACAAATGTTGTTTGTTTATGTTATAAACAAATTATATGAACAAATGCACATTTTGGGCGTTTTTAGGCAAAAAAAAAAACGTTTTTTCTTCTGATCTTGTTGCAATTATATTGCTAATGATGTTTTCTAAAAAAGATTTTTTCACTCATAAATATTCGTTTGTTTTATAAACAAATTATATAAACAAATGCAAATTTTGGGCGATTTTAAGCGAAAATAAACCGTTTTTTCTCCTGACCTTGCTGAAATTATATTGCAAATAATGTTTTCTGACCAATTTTTTGCCACCTATCAATATTTGTTAATTTTATAAACAAATTATGTAAACAAATGTACATTTTCGGCTTTTTGAAGCGAAAAGAAATCGTTTCTTCTTCTGACCTTGCTGAAAATATATTGCCAATAATTTTTTTCAACAAAAAATTTTGCTACACATCAATATTTGTTTATTTCATACACAAATTATATAAACAAATGTACATTTTCGACGTTTTTAAGCGTATAGAAATCGTTTTTTTTTACTTCGCTGAAATTATATTGCCCAGGATGTTTTTTGAAAAAATATTTCCATTGATCAATATTTATTCATTTTACAAACAAATCATATAAACAAATGCACATTTTGTGGTTTTTAGGCGAAAAGAAATCGTTCTTTCTTCTAACCTTGCTGAAATTATATTGCCAATGATGTTTTCGGGAAAAAATTTTGCCACACGTGAATATTTCTTCATTTTATTGACAAATTATATAAACAAATGTACATTTTCGGCGTTTTTAAGCGTATAGAAATCGTTTTTTCTTCTAACCTTGCTGAAATCATATTGCCAGTGATGAATGTGTTCATTTAAATTATTTATAAATTTTATAAATACTATTGTTCGGCAAACGTTCGTGTAAAAAACATTGCTAATATAATTTCAACAATACTACAAAAAAGAAAATTGTTTCTCTGCTTATAAATACCTACAATGTGTATTTTTTACGTAATTTGTTTATAAGTTTTACTAATTCCATCCTATCACAAAATTTCGTCAAAGAACATTGTTCAGAATATGATTTTAACAAGACTAGATGAAGGAACGATTTTTTCTGCCTATAAGCGCCTACAATGTGCGTTTAGAATGTTTACCTAGAATGTTTACCTAATTTGTTTTTTAACTAAACAAATAGTGAGGCATAACAAAATTGTATCAGGGAAATTCATTGTCCATATAGTTTACAAAATAATAAAAGAAAAAACGATTTTTTCTGCCTATAAATATCTGTAATGTACATTTGTTTATATAATTTGTTTATAAAATGAACGATTAGCAATCCTTGGCAACATTTTCCTATATAACATGATTGGCAATATAATTTCAGCAAGTTCAGAAGAAAAAACGATTTATTTTTGCCTAAAAAGGCCCAAAATGTGCATTTGTTTATAAAATAAACAAATATTGATGAGTGTTAAAATTTTTTTTCAAAAAACGTCATTGGCAATATAATTTCAGCAAGGTCAGAAGAAGAAACGATTTCTTTTCGCTTAAAAAAGCCGAAAATGTACATTTGTTTACATAATTTGTTTATAAAATAAACAATTAGCAATGTTTGGCAACATTTTCCTCTAGAACATCATTGACAATATAATTTCAGCAAGTTCAGAAGAAAAAACGATTTATTTTTGCTTAAAAATGCCCAAAATGTGCATTTGTTTATATAATTTGTTTATAAAATAAACAAATATTGATGAGTGGCAAATTTTTTTTCAAAAAACATCATTGTCAATATAATTTCAGCAAGGTCAGAAGAAGAAACGATTTCTTCTCGCTTAAAAAAGCCGAAAACGTACATTTGTTTACATAATTTGTTTAGAAAATAAACAAATATTGATAGATGGCAAAGAATTGGTCAGAAAACATTATTGGCGATATAATTTTAGCAAAATCAGAAGAAAAAACTGTTTATTTTCGCTTAAAATCGCCCAAAACATGTTTATATAATTTGTTTATAAAACAAACAAATATTTATAAGAGGCAAAAATGTTCTCAGAAAACATCATCAGCAATTGAATTGCAACAAGATCAGAAGAAAAAACGGTTTCTTTTCGCCTAAAAACGCCCAAAATGTGCAGTTGTTCATATAATTTGTTTATAACATAAACAAATAACATTTATTGTCAAATTTTAATGGCCACGTATCATCCTAACGATAAAATCCAGAAAAAAACATACTTTGAAGACGAATAACCCCTAATGTCGAGTATTTGTTAATACAATTTGTTTATAACAATTAAATTTGCAAGTTAAGTATAAGAAAAATTTTTTCTAGAAGATAAAAAATAAAATTAAAAAAATCGACATGTTTTTTGCTGTTTGCATTAACATAAAAATTGAATAAACAAAAAAATAAAAAATCTCCTTTTCACCATTTAGTCCTGAATTTTTCAGAAAAAAAATCTCAAATCGGTGCATAATTGCGTTCTAAATGTCATTTTTAATCTCGTTTTCCGATTTCACCCCACTGTGGCGCCGCAACAATGACAAGGGCTTCTCTCGAAGAAGGTTGTTTCTTTCAAAATTTCCTTTTCATGGTCAGAGAGAGTAAAATGAAAGCTTGAAAGAGCTTTCCTGTTTTTTTTTAAATGCCACTATTTTTCAGTCAAAATCGGCAGTTTTTAAAACGCGCCGTACTTTGACAAGGGATTTTCTCGAAGGTGGTTGCTTCTTTCAGGATCTTCCTTTCATGGTTCGATAGAGCTAAGTAATAGCTCGAACGAGATTTCTTCTTTGAAAAATAAATAAAAAAAATACATTAGAGTTAGATATTTCTTTGTGTCTTCTGTGAAATTCGACTTTTGTCACTTACACCCTTATGCCCGGACCCCTTCAAATTTTTAACTATAAGAGATGAAATCTGATCCAGAAATATAATTATCAGAAAACACCCAAAAAGAATTATCTTCCGACTGAGAATACTTCAATTTCCCTATTGGGCTCTATTGATTCAGTTCAAATTTAGGAGAAAAAACGTCAAAAAGGGGAAGTTTCTTTAAAAACAAGGGAGAAAAGAATTCATTAGAAAAGGGGGGAAAGGGGGAATAGAGGAAAAAAGTCTGTCGGAGAATGCAGAAAAATAGGAGAACAGCTTTTAGAGTGATATTAACTCAGTTGAAATTTAAATTGGGACACATTGTGATTTCGGGTAGAATATAAATGCGAATAAACTTTTCAACAAATCCTGAAAGGTTGTAGACAAACGTGTTAACCAGTCTGTTTGAAATTCTGCTTTAATGTCACTTTAAGCGTTTCGTCACTAATTCATTCGCTTCAGTCGTGTGGGAGAAAGAAGGTTGAGGAAAAGTGAGTGAATAGAAGGGATGAGAGAAGGGAAAAGAGGTATTTTATTTATGCTGCCTGAGGCAACCTAACCCTTGGGAATCAAACCACAAACTAGTTAAACTAGTACACTTGGTGTGCATGATTCTGGTTCAGAAGGAATTGAGATGGAAAAGTGCATGTAGATGTACAAAGGGAGATAGAAGAGAAAGTTACTGGAAAAATGAACTAAAAAAGTTGATTTTGTATTCACGCAGCACGATCCCACAACCGCATGAATTGATATACAAATTTCTATAGTGTCAAACTTCGCTAGGAGAGACCGAAGCGGAATGGGACAGGTTATTTTTCGGCTTTTGTAGCTAGGTAGGAAAGCGAGGGGAAATTATGAGAGGGGTAGTAGTGGAAGTGAGATGAAATTAGGAGACGGGAATTAGAGGAAGTGAGAGGAAATGAAGGAAGGGGAAGTGTGGAGACATGAGGGGTGAGAAAGTAGAGGAAGTGAGCAGTAATGATAGGAGAGGAATTAGGGGAAGTAACGGATAATGAGGGGAGGAAGTAGGTGGAGTGAGAGGAAGTAGAGAAAATGAATAGAAATTAGGGTGAGTAGAGGAGGGAAAGTGATGTTTGGGGAAACAAGGAGAGGAAGAAGTAGAGAAGGAAAAAGGTGAGTTAGGGGAACGGTGAAGTGAGAAATGAGGGTGTAGGGTAAAGTAGGCGGAATAGGGGAGGAAAAGTATGTGAAGGGAAGGTGTGAAGGACTTAATGAATTGAGATAAAAATTTCTACCATGTCAAACTTCGCTAGGTGAGACCGGAGCGGAATAGGACAGGTTATTTTTTCGGGTTTCGTAGCCCTTGTTGTTCCGGTCAGGTGTCTGTCTGTCCATCGTACTTTTCTCCAAGGAACGAAAGTGAGTGAAAATTAGGAGACGGGAAGTAGTGGAAGTGAGAGGAAATGAGAGAAGGCGAAGTGGGGGACATGAGGGGTGGGAAAGTAGAGGAAGTGAGGAGTAATGAGAGGAGCCGAACTAGGGGGAGTAAGGGATAATGAGGGGAGGGAAGTAGGAGGAGTGGAAGGAGGTGAAGAAAATTAATAGAAATGAAGGTGAGTCGACAAGGGGAAGTGATTCTTGGGGAAGCGAGAAGAGGAGGAAGTAGAGGAGGAATAAGGGGAGTTAGGGGAAAGGTGAAGTGATGGGAGGGGATGTAGGGGAATTTACCCACAATAGGGGAGGGAAAATATGAGATGAGAAGGTTTGAGCGACTTAATTAACGTCTTAATAAGCTCCCATACCCTTTTCTGTAGCGAAATACAACAACATAAATTTTTATTTAAATATTCTGAACCTTTATTTTTCAATTTCTTAAAGAACTAGATGTGTCAAAACAATAAACTTCAAATCAAAAATACAAATTTAAAAAAAGTGCATTTGTCCCGCCTTGCCCCGAGCCCGTGGAACGGGACATGTATTGGGGTCACGGTGCCGACAATAAGATTTATCGGAAAATTTTTAATGATTTAGTTGGTATTTTGAAAAATTAATTTTGATATTTAAATATTTCGAAAAAGAATCTGGAACATATTAAGGCCATTTTTTTTGCAAAATTAAAAAAAAATGTATGAAAACTTTTCATTATTTGAAAATATATTTCGAAGCTTTAGCAGTTTTAAAAATATTCAAAAATAATTTTAATCGTAAGAAGATTTCAAAGAATTTTGAACAAAATTTAGATTTCTTAAGATTTTAAAAAAGAAGCTTTCTATGATTTTGGAAAGGCTTCGAGAGAATAAAAATGTTTTCTTAAGATTGAAACAAAAATACGATTTTTGAAATTTTCGAATACAAAATTTAGAAGCTTTTACACCATTTTTAATGTTTTCAAGAAAATAAAAAGCTTGCCCTAAGATTTGTGGGAAAACTTCAAATGATTTTTTATTTTGAAAAATTAATTTTTGAATAAGATTTTAATAGGTTTTAAAACATGATAAAAGATTTGTAGGAATGCAGAAAAAAGAATCTGGAAGATTTACAAAAATTTTGTTTTAATTTTAAAGGATTTTAAAAGATGGTAGAAAATTTTTGCATTATTTTAAAACATATTTCGAAGTTTTGAAAAAATTCGAAAATAATTCAAATCTTCAGAAGATTTCAAAAAAGTTCAAATAAAATGTAGATTTTTGGAGGTTCAAAAAAGAAGCTTTGTAAGAATTTTTAAAGCTTTTAGGATAATAAAAAAATTTTCCCAATATTTAGAGGGAAATTTGAAGTCGTTTTTTATGTTGAAAATATTTAGGAATTATTAAATTTTTGAAGAGATTCAAAATATTTTAAAACTTCGAAAGATTTCTGAAAATTTATGAAGTATTTATCTTTCAAACTTCTACAAGTCCTAAATATCTATAAAACTGACTTAAATTTATTCTAATACTTCATAAGAACCTGTAAAATAAAAAAAATTATACTTTATCGACAGATCTGAAATCTTCAAGAATCTTTTTGAAGTTTTTCAAAAATCTTAAGATAATTATATTTATAGCCATTAAACCAATTGAACAAATAAACTTAAAAACTGATAGTTTTTCAAAATTTTTATTTTTTATTATTTTTCCCTCAAATTTTAATTTGATTACAATTTTTTTTTCCTTTTCTTGACTGAAAAAGCTTTTTTGGTTGAAAATTCGTATTTTTTATTTGGAAATTCACCTCTTTTGGTAGAAATTCAATTTTTATAAAATTAAGAATGCAACTGATTAGTTGAAAATTATTCTGTTTTGGTTGAGGAGTCAACCACATTGTGGAAAATTCGTCTTCTTTGGATGAATTCTACTTTTTCTATTTAAAATAAATTTTTTTGGGTGAAATATCAACTATTGTATTTTCTGTTGAGGATTCTTTTTTTTCTATTAAAATTTCAACTACTCCACTAAAAATTTACTTTTTGGTTAAAGATTCATTATTTTAGTTCAAAATTTGTCTCTTTGGTTGAAAATGTAACCATTTCATGGAACATTAGTCTTTTTGGCAGAAAATTAATCTTCTTGTTTAAAAATGCAGATTTCTGGTTGAAAATTATTTTGTTTCTGTTGAGGATTTCACTATTTTGTTAAAAATTCGTCCTTTTTGTATGCATTCAACTTCTTTTGATTTAAAATGAAAATTTATTTTTATTGAAATATTAAATATTAAATTTTTCATTCAAAATTCATTTTTGAAGTTGAAAATTCAACTATTTGATTAAATGTACTAATTTCTTACAAATTCACTTTTCTGGTAGATGATTTATAATTTTAGTTCAAAATTCGTCTCTGGTAGAAAAATTCGTCTTTTTGGCAGAAAATTACTGTTCTTTGTAGAAAAGTCATCTCTTTGGTTGAAAATTCAACTATTTGATCGAAAATTAATATTTCCGGATTGATTAATTAAATCATTTTGTAGAATATTCGTCTTTTTTGGACAAAATTGTATCTTTATTAGTTAAAAAAAGAATTGGTTGATAATTAATTTTTTTTTTCAGGTTTCAACTATTTTTTTGGAAATTTGTTTTTCTGGATTCAACTGTTTTTGATTTGAAATTAGAATCTTTTTTCCTTGAAATATCAATTATGTATTAAATTTTATTATATTTTTTATTCGACATTCATCTTTTTTGTTGAAAAATTTGACTCTTAGGTTTAAAATAAACTTTTTTGATGAAATTTTGATTTTAAATATCTGAAATCTTCAATAATCTTTTTTAATTTTGTCAAAAATCTTAGGAAATATATATTTGTACAAGCTAAGAAATTATTTTTTTGACGATTTTAATTCAAAATTAAAATCTTGTTTAGTTCAGAAATCAACTATTAATTTGTTGCTGATAATTTATCTTTTGTTATTCAAAATTCAACTACTTGGTTAAAACTTGAACTACTTTGTTCAAAATTCATTGTTTTAGTTGAGGATTCATCATTTAAATTCGAAATTAATATCTTTCGTTGAAAATGTTACTATGTTGCGGACAATTCGTCTTTTTTGCAGAGATTCTTCTTGGTTAAGAATTAATCTTTTTTGGTTGAGAATTCAAGTATTTTGTTAAAAATTCATATTTTTTGGATGAATTCAAATACTTATGATTTGAAATATTGTTTTTTGGTTAAAATTTTCGATAACGTTAAACAAAATGTAACTAAAAAATAAATAGTTTTTCGAAATCTTTTTTTGTTTCAAAATTATTTTTTTCTTAAATTAAGTGAAAAGACTATTTATAGATGAGTCTTACTTTTTTGTAAATACTTTTTTAATTAGGACGAGTAATCCTACTAATTATGCATTTCTATATCGCACGATTGCGGATCATCCTTTCTCTAAAAAGCACAGTCTGAAAGAGCTGCTTCCACTTTTCTTTTGAACTGGGAAATAGCAGCAAATTATTCTTCAATGAAATAAAATAAACTAAGCGAAAAATTTGCGGACGCGGATAATTTAACTAATTTTTCTTATGGGACTCAGCTAGAATTTATCTTTAGGTTTACATCAAATCCACAAATCAGATTGCACGGGCCTGGGTTAACTTGATCTTACTTTAATCGAAAATGAAGCCAGCTTTCCTAGTTTCTCCCAAAGTAATTTCGACTCTACCAAAATTGTTTAACACTTGAAACTTGAATCCCCGATGAAATAACCAATGTTTAGGATTAATTATAAATTTATTTTTTATTATAGAATCAGGGAGAAAATTAGCAAAAATTTATATTGGTAGCTGCTTTTACCAATGATCATCCCGTGGGACTATTTAAAGATGATGGATTAACATATCAAGGCAGAAAATAATCAAACAAAAATGGACATTTCATTTTCCATAAAAATACCGGAAATCCGTAGTTAAATTTTAGGTGAAAAAAAGGATTGGAATGGGATTTTATTTATTGCTAAAAACTTTTTTTTTAACTAACTTTAAGAAATCTGTTGAACACTTCAGCAATTTCTACTGAGAAAAATTCAGAAGAAAAAAATGCAAGATGATCAAAGATGGAAAAATAGATATAGATATAATTTCTGTAAATGTGTTTTTATCAGTAGATAGATTTTGATTTCTTAATCTGGTCCATTTTTTTCTACTTTATGTATACTTTACAGTACAAAACCCTCAGTTAAAATTATTTTCCTCAATGAGCTGGAAAGAAATAATTAAAAAAAAATGGCTATCCAGCAAATGACTTTTTCTGTTCTAATTTCCTTAGAGTTTAAATTTTTTTTCTAATTTATTTTTATTATGTATTCTTTTATTTTTTTAAGATCCTAGATGTTCAAAACTTTTTTTGATGTCAGCTGAAAAAAGATCATGGTGTAAAAAAAGAAATAAAAAAATTACATTTTTTTAAATTTCGAACATTTCGTTTCTACAACCAGAACTACCATACAAATTTTTTAATTTAAAATTATTGCACTTTTAACGCCGTTTCCAATATGTTATTACATATTTTACAAATATCAAAAATGAATCAAAATTCCTATCTTTACATTCTCCTTGGCTGCAAAAACTACTGTTATATTTTTGTTTTGAAGTAACCTTTTTTGATTAGCAATTTTATTGTTCGATTGAAAATTCAATTATTTGGTTAAAAATTTATACTTTTTGGTTGAAACTTCGTCCTTTTGTTAAATTCAACTGTCATTAATTCAAAATTAAAATCTTTTTCGATTGCAATCTTAATTATTACATTTCTCTTTGAGAAGTCATTTTTTTATTCAAAGTATTTATTATTTGGTTGAAAATTCAGTGATTTTTTTAAAAAGACAACATTTTTTGTAGAAATTTAAATTATTTTATGGAAAATTTAAATATTTTAATAGAAAATTCAATAATTTGGTTGAAAATTAATTTTATGGTTGAAAAGTCATAGTTTTCTGTTGAAAATCTAAATGCATTGTAGAAAATTCGTTGTTTTGGCTTCAAAATTCCACAATTTGGTTTAATTTTGTTTGTTTGTTCACTAAAAATTTTTTCTTATTCAAGGACTCATTTTGTTTAATTGAAAATTATCCTATTTTATTGAAAATTCCTTTTTCCTAAAATGAACTTTTTTTTTAAATTTACATATTTGGTTTGAAAATTAAACTGTTTTGTAAGAAATTAGTCTTTTCGGTTGAAACAATTAAAAATTCGGTTAAAATTTCAACTGTTCAATTAAAAATTTAAATGATTGGTTACAAATGAACTTTTTTTGTTGAAAATTCAACTATTTTGGTGAAAATTCGTCTTTTCTGGTTAAATTCAACTATTACTTTTTTTGTTGTAAAAAATTCATATTTTTTAATTGAAAATTTCACTGCATTGTAGAATTTTCATCTTTTTGGCTTGAAAATTAAGCAATTGGGTTTAATTTTCTGTTATTTCTTGTCTGAAAAATCTTTTTCGCCTAAAAATTCATCTTTTTCTATGAAAATTTAACTACATTGAAAATTTTTTTTTTCGAAAAGATAATTATTTGTTGACAACTCACATTTTTTGTAAAAAAAATTGAACAGTGTTGTAGAAAAGTAATTTTTTGGCTTATAAAATTAATAATTTAGTGCAAAATTCAACTATTTGGTTGAAAATTAAAATATTTGGTTGAAAAATTGACATTTGTTGTTAAAAATTTATATTTTCTGGTTGGAAATTCAACTTTATTGTTGAAAATTTATATTTTTGGATTACAAATGTACCTTTTTGTAAAAAATTTGTCTATTTGGCTTGAAAATTCAAACATTAGTTTCAATTTTGTATTCTTCCTTGACTGAAAAATCTGTTTTGTTTGAAGATTTATCTCTTTGGATGAAAATGTAACTATTTCGTTGAAAGTTAATTCTTTTTGTTGTTGAAAATGAATTTTTGGTTAAAAATTCACATTTTTTAATTGAAAATTAAGTGGTTTGGTAGAAAATTAGACTTTTTGGGTTTAAAAATTTATAGCTTGATAGAAAATTCAACTGTTTGGTTGAAAATTGAAACATTTCGCTGCAAATTAACTTTTTTGTTAAAAATGCATAATTTTGGGTTGAAAATTTAACTGTTCAGTTGAAAATTCGCCTTTTTTGGGTCAATTCAACTATTAAATGTTTTTTGTTTAAAATTCAACAAGCAATTAAAATTTGGACTACTTTGTAAAAAATTTATATTTTTGGATTGAAAATGAACCTTTATTGTAAAAAATTTGTCTTTTTGGCTTGGAAATTCAACAACTGGGTACAATTCTCTGTTCTTTCTTGGCCGAAAAATCTTTTTTGTTCATAGATTTATCTCTTCGGTTGAAAATTTAACTATTTTGTTGACAGTTGTTTTTTTTTTGTGTTGAAAATAACCTTTTTTGTAGAAAATTCACATACATGGGTTAAAATTGAACTGTTTTGTAGAAAATTATAATATTTGGTTGCAAATCAATTTTTTTGTTATAAATTCATATTTTCAGGTTAAAAATCCATATATTTTGTTGAAATGCCAATATTTTTTTTTACAATATTACGAATTCAAAGCATTTAAATTTTAAATCATTATAAATACCAAATTTTATTTGAAAGAAATTATTTCCTTATTTTCGTGAAAAATCTCCTTGTTTCTCATATTTGTAGAGCCATTGAAGCGTGTCTCCTCTATAAATAATTTTTTTATCTGCAACTACAGAATCAATTCATATTTCGGGTTTCAGTTTCTGGATTAAATTATTGGCGATTTGTTTGCTGTCGACGATTTCCTTTAAATTTACGAAATTCGCAAATAAATCGTTTAGGAAATATTGGAAATCGGTATGATAAAAAAATCTCTTTCAAAGCACCTTGTTTTCTAATGTCTTGAATTTCTGTTCATTATTCCATACTTTCCCTCCCCTCCTCCCCTCCTTTCGCCTACTCCCCCCATAACACTTCTCATCTCACTTCCCCTCCTTCACCCTCTTTCTTCCTCATCTACTTTCCCACCCTCACTTTTTCTTCTTCCCCACCCCTCACTTCCATTCTCATACTTCTCCTCCTCTACTCACCCAACTTTCCTGCTATCCTACTCTCCCACCTTTCAGTTCTCCCACACTAGGGGATCCGAAAAAAAGTTGTCCAAGTAAGCGCAGCGCACTTACAAAAAGGGTTCAAATCTCCTCCTTCTATACTTTCCCGCGCCTGCTCCCCTCCTTTGGCCTACTTCCCCCATAACTCTTCTCATCAAACTTCCCCTCCTTCTCCCTCTTTCTTCCTCTTCTACTTTCCCTCCCCTCACTTCTTCTACTTAGCCTTCCCTTACTTCCATTATCGTACTTCTTCTCCCCAACTCACCCCACTTTCCTACTATCCTACTCTCCTACCTCTCAGTTCTTCTACACAAGGGGATCCGAAACCAAAAAAAGTAGTCCAAGTAGGCGCAGCGCGCTTACAAAAAGGGTTCAAATCTCCTCCTTCTATACTTTCCCACCCCTGCTCCCCATCTTTTGCCTATTCCCCCCATAACTCTTCTCATCTCACTTCCCCTTCTTCACCCTCTTTCTTCCTCCTCTACTGTCCCCCCCTTACTTCTTCTACTTACCCTCCCCTCACTTCCATTCTCATACTTCTCCT
>CAKNYM010044080.1:3072-30209 GCA_932195095.1 Andricus curvator
AAAATTCTTAAAATTCCATGAAATATTTCGAAATATTACAAAACGCTCTGAAATCTTCAAAATCCCATTAGAACCCTTTAAAACCTGTCGAAATCCCTTAAAATTCTCTGAGATTCCGTGAAATCCTTTGCAGTTCCGTTAAATATTTTTAAATCTTAAGAAATCCGTGGATATACTTTATAATCTCTTAAAATTCTCTGAAGTTCCGTGAAATCATTGAAACCCCTTTAAATCTTGAAAAATTAGTTAAGATCCTTCGAAATCTTTTGAAATACTTTGAAATCCCATGAAATAGTTTGAAACCCTTGAATTTTTCAAAATACCATTAAAATCTTTGGAAAACATTGGATATCCCTTAAAATTCTTTGAGATTCCGTGAAATCTTTTAAAATCGCTTGAAATCTTCAAAATCCCATTGAAATCCCTTACAATCTTTTAAAATTCGTGGAAAATATTACGAAATCTTTGAAATGTCTGTAAAATTCTTTTAAAAGTCTTTTAAAAGCTATCAAAAATTCCTCGAAATCCCTTAAAATCCTTTATAATATTCAAAATTCCTTTGTTTTTATTCAATCTTTTAAAATCTCATGAAATCCTCTAAAACTCGCGGATATACTTTGAAATCTCTTAAAATCCTTTGAAATTCCGTGAAATCATGGATATCCTTTTAATTCTTCAAAATCTTATTCAAATTCTTTCAAAAACTGTGAAAATCCTTTAAAATCGTTTGAGATTCCGTGAAATTTTTTTAAATCCTTGAAATCGCTTTAAATCTTTAAAATATTCGGAAATATCTTTAAAAAGCGGTTAAAATCCTTGAAATTCCCTTAAATATTTCAAAATATTACGAAATTTTTGAGACCCTTTCAAAATTAATTGAAATCTTATAAATTCGTAGGAATCTTTTCGAATTTCTTGAAATACCTTAAAATATTTTAAAATCCATTAAAATCTTTTAAAAACCTTAAAAATTCCTCGAAATCCTTTATAATATTCGAAAATCCTTTGAAATTCTGTTAAATTTTGTGAAATCTTAAGAAATCCTCTAAAATCCGTGTATATACTTTGAAATCTCTTAAAATACATTGAAATTCCGTGAAATCATCGAAACCCCTTTAAATATTTAGAAATTCGTTAAAATCCTTTAAAATCTTTGCAAATCATTTGAAATCCCGTAGAATCTTTTGAAACCCTTGAAATCTTCAAAATCCCATTAAAATCCTTTCAAAATTGTGGAAATCCCTTAAAATTCTTTGAGACTCCGTGAAATCCTTTGAAATGCCGTTAAATGTTTTTAAATCTTAAGAAATCCTCCAAAGTCCCTGGATATACATGAAAATCCTTTAAAATTTCTTGAAAATCGTTAAAATCCTTTGAAATCTTCAAAATCCTTTATATAATGTGGAATTCCCTTAAAATTCTTTGAGATTCCGTAAAATCCTTTGAAATATCATGAAATCTTTTGAAATCTTACAAAATCTTCTAAAATCCGTAGATATCCTTTGAAATGTCTTAAAATCCTTTAAAATCCCGTGATATCATCGAAACCTCTTGAAATTTCTTGAAATTTGTTAAAATCCTTTGAAATCTTGAAACTCCCATTACAATCTTTTGAAATGGTAGAAATCTCTAAAAATCTGTTAAAATCCTTGTAATTCCGTGAAATATTGCGAAATATTACAAAATCCCTTGAAATTTTAGAAATCCTTTTAAAATTCATAGAAATTTTTCAAATTTCTGGGAATCTTTTCGAATCTCTTTAAATACTTTAAAATATTTTCAAGTCGATTAAAATCTTTTCAAACACATTACAAATTCCTCGAAATTACTTAAAATTCTTTATAATATTCGGCAGACCCTTTGAAATTCCGTTAAATCTTTTGAAATCTTACAAAATCCTCTGAAATCCGTGGATATCCTTTGAAATCTCTTAAAATCCGTTGAAATTCCGTGAAATCATCGAAACCCCTTTAAATCTTTAAAAATTCCTTACAATACCCTAAAATTCGTCGAAAACTTTGAAAATCATGTGAAATCCATTAAATCTCTTAAAATCTTCTGAAATTTCTTCAAATTTTTTAAATTCCATTAAAATTCCCTGGCATCCTACACAAATTTTGAAAATACTTTAGTATCTCTTGAATAAAAATCCCGTGACTTCCTTTGAAATCTCTTAAAATCCCTTAATTGCTCTTAAAATCCTTTCTAAAAAAAGGAAAATCCTTGAAATCTTCAAAATTCCATAAAAATCTCATATGATCCTTTAAAATCCATGAAAATCCCTTAAAATGTCTAAAAATTAGTTTTAAAAAGCCTTCAAATTCCGTGAAATATTTCGAAATTCCTTTAAAAATCATTGAAATCTTTTAAAATGCTTTAAATATCCTTCAAATTCAGTGAAAAATTTCGAAATCTTACGAGATCCGTGGATATACTTTGGAATATTTTTGAATCTCTTAAAAACCTGTGAAATCATCCAAATCCGTCAAAATCCCTTAAAATCCCATAAAATACTTTGAGATCCCGTGATTTATTTTGAAATCCCTTCAAATCTGTAGAAATATTTTCAAATCACGTTTAAAGTGAAAATAATTGATATATTGTTAATATATTGAGTAGAAAATATAAAATATTATGTAAAGACGGGAGAGGGGTCTAAAATTTCAAAATCATCCTTACGTAATTAATGAACATTCCCTTACCCATTTAAAAATATTTTGTTACTCAGTACTTATAGAATTATGTATAGATATATTTAAAATATCAAAATTCAATAAAAAATGTTTAGTTAATGGTGGACATTTTTTAGGGAAAAGCCACCTGAGGAAAATGTTGGTTTATTTTCCTTTCTCTACCTGACATGGTTCACCAAATATCTCTGGAAAGCATATCGCAAGGGGATCGAAAAATGCGATTTACCAAGCATATCCCCATATAATAGTTGCGCTTACAATTGTCAAAGGTATACAACAAATTTAGAATATTGATGTTATTTTTTTGACCGGGGTAATTATTTAATTTATAATTAATTAATTCTTAATTTAATTTAATTAATTTTGTTAAATTTAACAACAGAAATTGGTATTTAAAATTGCTTTTCTCACAAAAAATGTAGTATTTCTAAAAAATATAGATAAGATATTCAATAATATTCGAAATTTTTTCTAGGCTGGAAATTCTCTGGAAGGAGGAATTAGGGAGACGGGGTTCGGATGGAGCATCTTTCACATTAGTCGTATGGAGATTCGCTCGAACAAGAATAATCCTTTCTTGTATTCTCTACAGCTGCTCTGTCATTTGTGGATTTTTAAGTCCTGCAAGTAATTTTTTATGAAAGCTATATTCAATCTTCTCCAAGAAAGAGAGAAAAGAATAATTATAGTAAATAGGTTGGCGCTAGACCGGTAAATGACAATTTGTTGAGACCGGTAAAAATCGGGAAATGAGAGTGAATTTATTTTTCGACCGGGAATTTTACAAATTTTTAGAAGAAAAATCTATCCAATCACTTGGAATATAAGAAACTTCGTATCACATGGTATAATGCTATTTAGAATAAGTTTGATTCAAACTTTTTTTTTTGATAAGTTCATTTTTTAACTTATAAGAAGAGTCAAACAATTAAAAATTAAAAGCGTTTGGAATGGAAAATTTTGGATAAAAGCATTTTGAGTTGATCAAATGTAAATATTTATAAATGTTATTATATAATATATTGATTTAAGCGATCGTTCTGAATCTCTTCAAAATTAAGTAATTGACCAATTTTAACGTTAAAAATTGAATAGTTAAAATAGTTAAATTTGCATCCAAAGAGATGAATTTTTAACTAAAATGATGAATCTTCAACAAACAAATGAATTTTTAACAAAGTAGTTCAACTTTCAACAAAGTAATTGGATTTTTCAAACAAAAAGATTCATCTTTAAGTAAACAGTTGCATTTTTACGAAGAAAATTTTTACCAAAAACGATGCATTTTCAATCGAAAATTGAATCTTCAAATTGAGAGTTAAAAAAATAAGTTTTCAACCAAAAGAAATTTTCAACGAAATATTTAAATTTCCAACCAAAAAAGATTTTAATTTGAAATAAAAAAGAGGTGAATTCTACCAAAAAGACGAATTTTTAACCAAATATTTGAATCCTCAACTTAAACAAATTAATTTTCAACCAAACAGTTGTATTTTCAACGAAAAAAGATTTTTATTTGAAATAAAAACTAGTGGAAACCAAAAAGACGAATTTTCAAAAAAATATTTGAATGCTCAAATTAATTTTCAACCAAATGGTTGCATTTTCAAGTAAAAAATAAATCAATTTTCAACGAAAAATAGAATAGTTAAATTTTCGGTTCTAAAAATTTACTTTCTACAAAAAAAAATAATTTTCAACATAATTAAATTTGCCACCAAAGAGGTTAATTTTCAAGTAAAATTATGAATCTTTAACCAGAAAAATGATTTTTTAGCCAATTAGTTCAACTTGTAACCAAGTTGTTGAGTTTTCAACAAGAAATTTGAATTTTCAATAAAAAATGTAATAGTTGATATTTCAACTAAGAAATATCTTATTTTTAAATGAAAAAACTGGTGAATTCTATCAAGAAAGACTAATTTTCAATAAAAAAGTTGAACCCTCAACCAAAAAAGTTTAATTTTTAACCAAACAGTTGCATTTTTAACAGCAATAAAAAAGTAATGTCTATCAAAGCAGATTAGTTTTCAAACCAAAAAGACAAATTTTCAACGAAATACATGAATTTTCAACAAAGTAGTTGAATTTTCAACTAAAAAAATATGTTTTCAACCGAAAATGGAATAGTTAAATGTTCAGTTAAAAAAATCAATGTTCAACTAACACAAAGAAAAATTTTCAACAAAATAAAGGAATTTTCAACCAAATAGTTTAATTTTCAATTGAAAATATCAATTTTCAACAAAAAATGAAATATTTAAACTTATAGTCAAAAAGTTAATTTTGAAAAGAAAAGAATTTTCAGCAAAACAGTTAAATTTACATAAAAAAAAAAAATTTTTTGCATTAAAAAACAGTTGAATTCTACCAAAAAGACGAATTTTCAACAAAATAGTTACATTTTCAACCAAAGGGATGAATTTCCAACTAAAATGATGAATCTTCAACCACAAAAAAAGAATTTTTGACAAAGGAGTTCAACTTTCAACCAAGTAGTTGAGTTTTTAATCAAAAAAGATAAATTCTCAATGAAAAATGTAATAGTTGATGTTTCAACTAAAAAAGTTTATAATTTTAAATAAGAAACTGTTAAATTCTACCAAAAAAGACGAATTTTCAACAAAATAGTAGATTCTTCATCCAAAAAAGATTAATTTTTAACTAAACAGTTGCATTTTTAATTAAAAAAGATAGAATTTATACAAAAAGAGATGAATTTTCAACTAAAAACGATAAATTTTCAATCGAAAATTTAATAGTTAAATTTTTCAGTTAAAAAAATTAATGTCCAATCCGGGCAAAATTGAATTTTTAACAAAATAAGTATATTTCAAACCAAATAGTTTAAGTTTCAGCTGAAAAGATCAATTTTCAACCAAAAACGGAATAGTTAAAGTTTCAATTATTAAAATTTATTTTCTACAAAAAAACGAGTTTTCAACACAATAGTTAAATTTTCAATCAAAGAAATGAATTTTCAACTAAAATTATGAATCTTCAACCAAAAAAATTAATTTTGAACAAATTAGTTCAACTTTCAATTAAGTAGTTGAATCCTCAACCAAAACAGATTAATTTTCAACAAAAGAGTTCGATTTTTCAACATAATATATTACATTTCTACCAAAAGAGATGAATTTTCAGGGACGCCTGAAAAATCCCGAAAAATAAAATATTTGAAATATAATATTCCCGGAATTAGAAGTGGAAGGAAAAATACCATTAATTTAAAGGATATTTAGAAGGTTTACAAATTTATGCGATTTTAATTTTAATTCAGGGATAATTAGAATCATTTCAAAAGACATTTAGATGGTTTAAAAGTTTTAAAAAGTTTAAAAAATAATTTGAAATTTGAAAATATTTCAAAAAATTAAAACAAAATTTAAGTTTTTGAAGATTTCGGACAAAAATTTTGAAATTTCACCTTTTTTCAGTTAAAAATGCAATTGTTTAGTTAAAAATTATATTTTTTTAGTTGAAAATTTAACTACTTTGTTGAAAATTAATTTTTTTATTTAAAAATTCATTTTTTGCTGAAAATTTAACTGTTACATTTTTTATTGAAACTGGAGCTTTTTTAGATGAAAATTCATGTATTTTGTTAAAAATTCGTCTCTGTTGTTAGACAAAATAATGTTCTTGGTTGAAAATTCATCTTTTTGGTAGAAAATTCAATTAGTTGGTTGAAAATGATTTTTTTCTTTTTGAAAATTGATAATATTGGATTGGAACTTCAACTGTTTGGTTAAAATTTCAATTATTTTGTTGAAAATTCTATTTAACTACTAATAAAGTAATTACTATTATATTTTTCGTAGAGAATTCATGTTATTTTGGTTGAAAGTTCAGCTGCATGGTTAAAATTCAACTAATTTTTTGAAAATTCATATTTTCGGGTTAAAAAATTCAACTATTTTGTTGAAAATCTGTTTAAAAAAAAATAATTTAAAATTTGAAAAGATTTCAAAAAATATAAAACATAAAAAGGATTTTTGAAGATTTCGAAACAAACCTTAGAAGCGTTATAAGAATTTTCAAAGGTTTTAAGAGGATAAAACAGCCTTCTAAGATTCATGGGAAAAATTCATAGAATTTTTTATTTTGCAAAATGAAATCTAAGAGAAAATTCAAAAATATTTCAAAAAATTTCAATTGATTTCCTAAATTTTCAAAAAAGAATATAAAATAATTTAGAGCAAAAATGTTCAATTTAGCAAGATTACAACATTTTTTTAAAAACCGATTAAATTTGAGAAATATTTAGAAGTTTTGAAAAGATTAAAAAATAATTAAATAATTGTGAATATTTTTAAAAATTGTAAACAAAATGTAGATTTTTGAAGATTTGAAACAAAAAATTACGATTATTTTTCAATTTCTTTGGTATTAGCGATTGATTATTGATTAATTATTGAAGAGTTATTACAAAAAGTCATTATGAATATTATTTATTTGAATACTAAGTGAATACTAAGTGAATCAGGAATGATCAAATTCCCTAATCTAAACTATTAAGAAATTGTTAAAGAATAAAATAAAAACTAATAAATATAATAAAATACTTTTATTTTATGAACATATTTGTTATTTTATTATTTAACGTTACAATTATAATTGTTCCATTTTAAAAATTTAGATTTGTAAGTGAAAGTGTTGAATTAATTGTATAAATAACAAATTAACAATTATTAATTTTAAACGACTTAAAATAAAAAATTATTTAACTTCTAAGTTGAAAAATGTTTTATTAAAAAAAAAATACATTGTTAAATTTTTAATGTTTGTAACTGAAATTGCTTCAAATCATATTATTTTGAACATTCACAAAATTAATTCATTCTTTATGGATTTATATTTTTTAACCAGAAACTTTAAAACTGTTAATTAAAATTTTTTAATTTAAAATTGTTTAAAGCTTCCATTTTATATGTGTAAATTATTGAGCGCTTAAATAAAAAATTTCTGAACTGTGAAAAATTGTTGCAAACCGGGAAAATTCCGGGAATTGACCGGGAAATTTGTTCCTTGATTAAAATGGCCATCCTGGATAAATTATAATAAAGGCATTTTTTACAGGCAATACTGATGCGAAAAGTATTGGAATATATTGAAGAAACTGAGGAATCGTCAATAAATGGAATAAAATGGGCTTTCCTTCTGATTTTATGTGAACTTGGTCGATTAACATTTATCAATTGGAGTTGGACTCTGAATATAACAACTGCTAGAAGACTGAAATCCGCATGCTTAGCATTGTTGTATAAAAAAATTATTGGCTTGAATAGTCTTGGAAACAAAAGCACTGGAGAGGTGAGATGAAACTATTTTTTTCAGACTAAAAAAGGGCAAATTTTATAAAAATTATTCTAATTTTAGCTCATAAATGTGTTTTCTTCGGATGGACAAAAAGCATTCGAGTTGATGATTTTCGGTCCACAAATCGTTGGGGGTCCGATAGCCACAATTTTTGGTATCATATACATTTTGTGGACACTTAGCCCTATGGCACTTCTAGGAATGTTCATTTTCGCACTCTTTTATGTACTCCAGGTGAATTTAAAAAACAATTTTTATAATATTTATGTAATTGATTGCATACGTGACCGATTTCATTTGAAAACTAGTCTGGCCTTTTTGATGTCACGGAATTGTTTGGGGCTGAAATGTATTTAAAACCCCGGGAATTTACTTCTGATCGCAGAAAAATTCAAGTTTTCATTACTTTAATAATTTTGGTCAATTTAAAAAAGTGATTTCTACTTTATCTAGAGTCGCAGATTTTTCGGATTCTCTCAGTTTACTCTAATTAAATCATAATTTATTATTAAATTTTTATTATTTTCTATTATAAGAAAAACTTTTTGCCATTTTTTGCTCTGTGAGATTTTTTCTAAGTTTGATAATCGACTTGATGATATTGCAAAAATACAGAAAGAATAATTTTCTCAATTTTTTCAAAAAATGGATTTATCACGTTTTATTCGCTTACTCCTCATTTATCCTGACTTGGAACAGGGAATTTTTGACATGGAACGGGAATTTTTTAAAAGAATTATTCGGATTTAGAAGAAAAGAATTTAAAAGAATCCCTATTCCCAGTCAGAATTGGTCACAATTTGTAGTAGAAGTAGTATTTCAACTAAGAAATATTGCGGAATTATAATAGAAAATTTTGATACATTTTTCCTTGCGAATTAATTTTTCTTTAGTTAAGAATTCAACTACTTGGTTAAAAGTTAAACTCTTTTCTTACGAATTATTTTTTTGGTTGAAGATTCATCATTTTAATAGAAAATTCATATCTGGTTTAAAGTGTAACTACTTTGTTGAAAATCAATTTTTTTAACTAAAAATTTAACTATTCCAGTCGAAAATTCAACTATTTTGCTGAAAATCCGTGTTTTTTTGGTTAAGTATTAGATTTTTAACAGAAAATTCAAACATTCTATTTTTGGTTGAAAATGTATCTTTTTCGGATGAAAATTCAACTATTTGGTTGAAAATTTATATTTTTTATTTGGAAATTAAACTAGTAGTTTGAAAATTTATGTATTTTTTGCAAAATTCGTCTTTTTGTAGAAAATTAATCTTTATGGTTGAAAATACATCTTTTTGGTATAAAATTCAACTATTCCAGTTGAAGATTTATCATTTTAGATGAAAATTCATCATTTTGGTTGAAAATTAATTCCTTCAACTGAAAATTTGAATGTCCATTTTTGGTTGAAAATCCACATATTTTGTTAAAAATCGATTTTTTTGGTAGAAAATTATCTTTATCTGTGGAAATTAATCTTCTTGTTTAAAAATTCTTCTTTTCGGTTAAAAATTCAAGTATTCCAGTTAAATGTTTATCATTTTAGTTGAAAATTCATCTCTTAGGTTGGAAATAAAACTACTGGGTTTAAAGTTAAACTCTTTTGTCGAAAATTAATTTTTTTGGTTGAAGATTCATCATTTTAATTTAAAAATAATTTTTTTAGTTGAAATATGAGCTATTTGATTGAAAACTTGTTTTTTCTTTGGATGAAAAGGAATTTTTTTTGCTGAAAATTTAATTATTTTGTTGAAAATTTGTTTCTTTTTTGGTTGAAAATTATTTTGTTTTTTAAACTGAAAATGTAACTATTATTCCAGTCAAATATTCCGTAATTTTAGATAAAAATTCATCTCTTTTGTTGAACATTCATTTTTTGACTAAAAATTTAGTTATTCAATGTTTGGTTGAAGAATGATGTTTTTAAGTTGAAAATTCATCCTTTTGGTGAAAAATGTAATTATTCTAGTTAAAGATTCATCATTTTAGTTGGAAATTCATCTTCCTGCTTCAAAATAATTTTAAAGCAGTTAATAGTTGAATTATTCAACTATTCTAGTTAAAGATTTACCATTTTAGTTAAAAATTCATAACTTGGTTCGAAAATGTAATTATTTTTTTGAAAGTTAGTTTTTTTTTGTTCAAAGTTAGTTTTTTTTTGTGGAAAGTAATTTTTTTAACTGAAAATGTAACTTATTCCAATTGAATATTCCATAGTTTCAGTTGAAAATTTATCTGTTTGGTTGAACATTAATTTTTTAAACTTAAAATTGAATTATTTAAGTTTTGATTGACAATTGATCTTTTTTAGTAAAATATAATTTTTTTAAATTCAACTATTTCAGTTGTAGATTCATTGTTTTAGTTGAAAACTCATCTTTTGTTTTAAAATCTATTATGTTAAAAATTCACCTTTTTGGTAGAATTCAATTGTTTTTTAATTCAAATAAAAATTATGATATTATGATTTTTCTGTTCTGTTTTAATTAATTTTAGGAAAAGAAGCGGATGAATCAGCAAAAATCATAATTTCATTAATTTTCTTATTTAAAATCTAAATATTTATGAATCTAAACAAAATAAATTTTCATATTTTTTTTAATGTACTCCATTGTAATAATTTTTTTTTTATTTTCTTCAATTTTTGCATAGTTTAACTAAATATTCCAGTATCATTTAAAGAAATGTTGACAATTTCAGAAATTACTAAACTGCAAACATTTTTCGAAAAAACTAAAAAGTGGATTTTTTCAATAAGGCCACATTTGATGATTTTCTTGACTTTTCTTTAGATTCATAGATATTTTCGATTTTAAATAAGAAAATTGATGAAATTATGATTTTTGCTGTTGAAAACTCAACTATTTCGTTGAAAACTCCTGTATTCTGTTGAAAGTTAATGTTTTTTGTTAGAAAATTAATCTTCTCAGTTGAAATTTCTTCCCCTATTTTCGTTAAAAATCACCCTATTTTCACTTTGTTAAAAAATAATTTTTCTAAAATATAAACTCATGTTCATGTATTTTGATTAAAATTCGTCTTTTTTAGTAAAAAAGTTAATCTTTTTGGTTCAAAATTAAAGTTTTTGGTTCAAAATTCCACTATTTGATTAAAAATTCATCTTTATGTTTTAAAATACAACTATTTGGTGGAAAATTCAACTACTTAGTTAAAAGTTGAACTACTTGTTAAAAATTCATTTTTTTGATTGATGATTCATCATGTTAGTTAAAAATTCATCTCTTGGTTGAAAATGTAACTATTTTGCTAAAAATTAGTTGTTTTTTTGGTTGAGAATTAATTTTCTCAACTGATAATGTAACTATTCCATTTTTGGTTAAAAATTAATTTTGTTGTTGAAAATTAATCTTTTTGGTTCATAATTCATTTATTTGTCTTGAAATTTTTGTTATGCAACATTAATCTGCTTCAGTTGAAAATTCAACTATTTGTTTGAAAGATTCTGTATTTTATTGAAACTGTATTTTGTGGAAGAATATTAATTTTCTTGGTGACTAATTCACCTTTTGATTCCAAATTCCATTAAAAATTAAAATATTTGGTTGGAAATTCATATATTTTGTTAAAAATTATTCTTTTTTGGTAGAAAATTAATCTTTTTGGTTGAAAATTAATTTTTTTTTTTTTTTAAATAGTTTTTTTTATTGAAAACTAATTTTTTCAATTAAAAATTCAACCAAATTTTTAGTCAAGAAATTTTTCTTTTATAGACATTTAATCTTTTTGTTAGGAAATTCATTGGTTTTGTTGAAAATTTAAATATTTCGTTAAAAATTTGTTTTATTAGCTTAAAAACTTATTTCTTTAACTGAAAATTAAACTATTTCATTCTTTTTTTTAAATTTATCTCTTTTAGTTGAAAATTCATCTATTTTGTTGAAAACTTTTCTTTTTTTGGTAGAAAATGAACCTTTTTGGTTAAAAATTGATTTATTTTGTTAAAAATTATTCTTTTTTTGTAGAAAATTTATTTCATTGTTTGAAAATGTAACTATTTCATTGAAAATTAATTTTCTTTGCTTAAAAACTTATTTTTCGAACTGAAAATTAAACTTTTCTATTTTTTGTTAAAAGTATCTTTTTTAGTTAAAAATTCATCTATTTTGTTAAAAAATTGTCTTTCTTGATATAAAATTAACCTTTTTGCTTGAAAATTCATGTATTTTGTTAATAATTATTCTTTTTTAGTAGAAAATTAATCTTTTGGCTGAAATTTTATTTCTTTGGTTGAAAATTAGTTCTTTTATTAGAAATTAATGTTTTTAACTACAAATTCATGTGTTTGGTTGGGGATTTAACTATTTCGTTGAAAATTTATTTAGTTAAAAAAGTATTTCTCTAACTAAAAATTGATCTATCCTATTTTTTGTTGAAAGTTCATCTTTCTTATTAGAAAATTTATCTAATTTGTTAAAAATTTTTTGTTTTTTTTGGTAAAAAATTCAACTTCCGGGTTGAAAATTCAATTATTTGATTAAAAATTTATTTTTTTGATTGATGATGCATCATTTTAGTTAAAAGTTCATTTCTTTGGTTAAAAATTTAACAAATTTTATCGAAAATTTCATTTTTGTCATAAAATTATTTTTTTTTTTCAATTAAAAATTCATTGATTTCGTGGAAAAATCGTCTCTTAGTAAATAATTTGTCTTTGTGGCTTGAAAACTGAACATTTTAGATGAAATTTTTTAAATTATTGATTGAACAATCTTTCTTGTTTGAAAATTCCACTCTTTTGTTGAAAATTCGTATTTTTGGTTTAATTTAACAGTTTTTTTATTGAAAATTAAAGTATTTTTGGTGGAAATCTATTACGCTTTTTGTTGAGAATTCATTTTTTGTATTAAAGATTTTATCGGTTTAGTTGAAAATTTAACTATTTTGTTGGAAATTCCCTTCTTCTTTGTGGAAAATTGATTATTTTAACTAAAAATGTTGTAATAAAATTTTACATTAATAAATCATTAATTTTTGTCAGTTCTATGATGCAAACAAATGTGACATTCTTTGTCACGGCCCTTCAACTGAAACTCAATTCTGAATTATCTGTGTGAATTGGGCAACATTCCTTCCTTCGAGTTTTTCAAATTACCCAATCGGTATTGAGGAAAATCAACAACAATGTTTTCGAGATAATGTTTACCAGTTGCATTTCTAAGCATAAAAGATTACGTTTATTCAAAAAGAGACGAATTTTCTACAAAACAGTACAATTTTAGGGGATAAATAATTTAGAATACAAAATAAAAATTTCGAATAAATATTTCTTTTTTAACTTTATTTGTTCTTAAGATTCTTGAGAAAATTCAAAATTTTTATTGAAGCTTTCAGATATGTCATTCGAGTCAGTTTGATAGATATTTAGGACTTTTAGAAGTTTTGAAGTTTTTTAAACTGACTCGAACTATTTCTAAAATGTTGAATAATCTTTCAATATTAAAAAAATTGCCCTCAAATCTTCCAGATATTTTCGAAATTTGTAGAAATATATTGAAATTATAATAATATTTTGCAATATTTTGAAACTTTTTCAAATATTCTTTAAAAATTAATTTTTAAAAATAAAACGTAAAGAAAATTTTTCCCATGAATCTCAAAAAATTTTTGTATTTTCTTGAAACCTCTCAAACTTCTTAAAAAGCTTCGAATTTTTTTTCGAAATCTTCAAAAATTTACATTTTGTTAAAAATTTTTGGAAATTTTCTCAAACTTAAAATCATTTTTCAATTTTTTTCAAAACTTTTCAACCTTCTGAATACCTTTTAAAATTCTTCGAATTCTACCAAAATTTTTCTTGAAATTCTGAAAAATTAAAGAACTTGCCTTCAAATCTTCCAGGTTCTGTTTTGACAATTTTGGAAATCTTTTGAAATGTTACATTTTTTAAAAATATTATCTTTAAAATACTTTTTCAAAACAAAAAACCAGTTTAAATTATCCCATGAATTATGAGAAATATTTTTTATCACCGTGAAACTTAAAAAATTTTTTTTTTCAAATTTTGTATAAAATTTTGCGATCTTGCTAATGGAAAGATTTTGCTTGAAAATCTTTTCCATTCTTTTTCAAAATTTTAGAAAATAATTTAAAATCTTTTAAAATGTTTGTCAATTTTCTCTTAAAATTATAAAACTTCTTAAAAAGCTTAGAATTTTGTTTCAAAATCTTCAAAAATGTACATTTTGTTAAAAATGTTTTGAAATTTTCTCAAACTTAAAATGATTTTTCAACTATTTTAAAACCTTTTAAACCTTCTAAATCTCTCTTAAAATTATTCGAATTTTTCCAAAAATTTTCTCAAAATTCTGAAAACTATAAAAATTGCCTTAAAATCTTCCAGAATCTGTTATGACGATTTTAAAAATCTTTTGTAATTTTTTAAAAGGTTTTTAAATATTCTCTTAAAATGAATGTTTCAAAATAAAAAATCAGTTCAAATTTCCCCATTAATTGTAGGAAAAATTGTTTATTATCGTGAATCCTTTGAAAATTCTTAAGAAGCTTCAAATTTTGTTTCCCAAATAGTCAAAAATGTACATTTTTTAAAACTTTTGAAATATTTTCAGCTTTTTAATTAATTTTGAACCTTTTCAAAATTTCGAAATGTCTTCAACTTACTCGCATTTTTTATAAATCTTTATAATCTTGCTAATTGAAAGATTTTGCTTGTAAATCTTTCCCATTCTTTTTCGAAATTTTATAAAATAATTAAAAATCTGTTGAAATCTTTGTCAATTTTCTCTTAAAATTTATTTTCAAAATAAAAAATCAGTTTACATTTTCCCAGGAATTTTAAGGAATTTTTTTATTACATATCTTGAAACCTTTTCAAATTCTTAAAAAGCTTCTTCATTTTTGAAATCTTGAAAAATACATTGATTATTATTATTGAATATATATTATTTAGATAACCTTACATTTCTCATAAACCTGAAGTTTGCAGACTCTTTTTTTAAATGGCAAAAAAAATTAAAGCTTCATCCAATCACGAACACGGGTTTCCCGACAACTTTAGTTTCAAATTGTTTCGAGTAATTTCGAGATGGTTCGAGAATTAATCGAAAATGGAATTAAAACTAAAATAAAATACAGCAATGTACAAAAAAGTACAAAAAAGTACAAAATTCGTCTCAATAGTAGACAAAAATTGTACTTTTCTGTAATTTTGGTTGTAATTTATTGTCTTCATTTGTAGATTCCTGTAAAAATAGTTTTAGTTTTCTGTACTTTTTTTTTCAAGGCACATTCATATTTTACCTAGGAAAATAATACATTTCAGCCCGAAACAATTTCGTGACATGAACAGGGTCAGACTGCCCGTTTCCATTATAAAATCGGTCACGTGTCTTAAAATCTTCCTTGAACTATCAATTTAAAATCGAATTTCTTGATAATTTTTTAGTACGTCCTGACACGCATCACAAAATATTATAAGTCTAGGTGCTTAAAAGTCGCGGATATAAGGATAAAGACCATTAGCGAGATTTTAGAGTGCATAAAGTTTATTAAACTTTATGCCTGGGAAAAATTCTTCACTCGCGATATTCTCCGTAAGTATCTATTGAGCAATATTTTCATATTCTGGCTTTTAATCGAATAATTTTTTTCACAGGAATTCGCCAAGAGGAGAAAAAGTGGCTTTCCAAACTCGCATTTTACGACAGTACGACTCTTTCTCTTACACCTACGATTTCAATTGTAGCCACTATTGTTACTTTTCTAGCTCATTTAACGACTGCAGACAATTTGACTGTTGCACAAGTAAGGGAATGATACTTTTATTTTTAATTAAAAAAAAAAATTATTTAATATTTATTTATATATATATTTATATTTATAATTTATTATTTTTAATTTTAATTAAATCAGTGGAAAATTGTGAAAATAATATTTTTCAAAATCGGGGTTGCTACAGGTCAGGGAATTCCAGAAAGTCAGGGAATTTAAAAGTGGCCAAGTGGTTTTGTTGAAAATTCGTCTTTTTGGGTTGAAAATTCATCTATATTGGTAGAAATTCCATCTTTTTTTATTAAAAATCACAACTGTTTTGTTGAAAATTAATCTGTTTTGGTTGAGAATTCAACTTTTTGATTGAAAATTTGTCTTTTTGGTTGAATTCATTTGTTTTTGGTTTAAAATTAACATTTTTTTAAATTCAAATATCAACTATTACATTTTTCGTTGAGAATTCATCTTTTTGGGTTTAAATTCAACTACTTAGTTGAAAGTGGAACTACTTTCTTAAAAATTAATTTTTTTGGTTGATGCTTCATCATTTCAATTGAAAAACCTTTTTTTTTGTTCAAAATTTAACTATTTTGTTGCAAATTATGTTTTTTTCCCTCAAAAATTGATTTGTTTTTGACTGAAAATTTAACTATTCCTTGTTTGATTGAAAATTTATCTTCTTCAGTTCAAAATTCAACAATTTGGTTGAAAATTCCTGTATTTTGTTGAAAATTTGTATTTTGTGATAGAATATTAATCTTTTTGGTCATTAATTCATCTTTTTGGGTAAAAGTTAATTTTTTTGGTTGAAGATTTATTTACTTGAAAAATCATTTTTTTTACTGAAAATTTAACGAATCTATTTTTGGTGAAAAATTAATTTTTTTGGTTGGAAATTTAACAATTTTATTGAAAATTCGTTTCTTTTTTGGTTGAAAATTGCTCTTTTTTAGTTAAAAACTCATGTAATTTGTTGAAAAATGTTAATTTGTTAGATAATTCGTCTCTTGGGTTGAAAGTTCAACTATATTTGGTTAAAAATTCATTTTTTGTTAAAGATTAATCTTTTTGGTTAAAAATAAATTTCTTTGGTTGAAAATTTAACTATTTTGTTGAAAATTCATCTTTATTCTGTTTAAAAATCCATTTTTCGGTTGAAGATTCATCTTTTTTTGTTAAAAATTCATTTTTTTGGTTGAAAATTTAATTATTTTGTTGAAAATTCGTCTTTATTCTGGTTGAAAATTTATTTATCCAACTTAAAATTCAAATATACTATTTTTTGGTTGAAAATTGCTCTTTTTAAGTTGAAAATTTATGTAGTTTGTTGAAAAATGTTGTTTTTGTTAGAAAATTCGTCACTTTGGTTGAAATTTCAACTATGTTTGGTTAAAAATTCATTTTTTGCTGAAGATTCATCTTTTTGGTTAAAAATTAATTTCTTTGGTTAAAAATTTAACTATTTTATTGAAAATTCGTTTTTATTATGTTTGAAAATTTATTTTTTCAACTCAAAATTTAACTATTTTATTGGAAATTTATTTTATTTGGTTAAGAAATAATTTTTTACGGAAAATTTATCTATTCTATTTTTGGTTAAAAATTCAATTCTTTTGGTTAAAAATGTAACTACTTTGTTGCAAATTTGTGTTTTTTGTTGAAAATGTATTGTTCAAACGTTTTAAATATTCAATTTTTGTTTGAAAATTTAACTTTTTTAGTTGAAAATTCACGTATTTTGTTGAAAATTTGATTTCTTTGGTAGAAATTTTTTTTTTTACTGAACATGTAACTGTTCTATTCTTGGTTACAAATTTATTTCTTTGGTTGGAAATTTAACCATTTTGTTGGAAATTCGTGTTTTTTGGGTTGAAAATTTATCTTTTTTATTTAAAAATTCATGTATTTTGTTGAAAATTTATCTTTCTTAGTAGAAAATTAATCTTTTGGGTTGAAAATTCAACTATCTGGTTAGAAATTCATTTATTTTGTTTGAAGATTTATCATTTTAGTTCAAAATCCATTTCTTTAACTGAAAGTTCAAATATTTTGTTAAAAATTAATTTTATTTGTTCGAAAATTATTCTTTTTTTTAAATGAATTTATCTATTCTCTTTTCAGTTAAACGTACATTGCTTCGGTTTAAAATTGAACTGTTTTGTTGAAAATTCTTTTTTTTTTTTGGTTTGACATGTATTTTTCTAACATTTTACTTATTCTATTTTTGGTGCAAAATTGATCTCTTTTGCTGAAAATTAGTCTTTTTCTAGTTAAAAATTAATTTGTTTAACTGAAAATGTAAATATTCCAATTTTGCTTAAAAATGTATCTTTTTCAGTCGAAAATTATTTTATTTGTATGAAAATTCGTCTCTTTTATATTGAAAATTCAATTATTTTTCTAGAAAATTCATATTTTGGGTTCAAAAGTCAACTTTTTTGGTAGAAATGTTTATTTTTGGGTTGAAAACTCAACTTTTTTGCAGGAAATTCGTCTTTTTCGTTTGAAAATTCAACATTTTGGATATTTTTTCTTCTTTATTGACTAAAACATCTTTCTTGGTTGAAAATTCAACTAATTTGTTGAAAATTCGTATTTTTTGGTTTATTTCAACAGTTTTTGATTGAAAATTAAAATATTTTTTGGTGGAAATATGAACTATTAAACTTTTTGTTGAGAATTCATTTTGTTATCGAAGATTCATCACTTTGGTTGAAAATTTAACTTTTTTAAATTAATTATTTTATTTAAAAAAGTTATTATCTAAAAAAACTTTTTTTGCATGAACATTCCTGTTCTCCTAGCTGTAAGTTGATTTTATACCTAAAAGAAAAATGTATCACGATCAGGAAAAAGTCAGGGAAATTAAGGGAATTTAGAAATTGAGATTTTGTAGCAACCCTGAAAATTTAAGAGAATTATTTTTGTGAAAAAGGAAAAAAGAGTAAAGAACTTCAAATGAAAAGCCTTCATAGAACTGAAGTCTTGTTTCATATTTTCACAAGAGACAAGATTTATAAAATTATTATTATTATTAGTGTCATTCATCAATCGCCAATCCTGCATTTTATTTTCGAAAATAATCATTAATCCTTTTCACAAAAAATATCATAAATAAATGAAATAGCTTTATTTATCATGTAGAAAATCAGAAATGATACCATTTCTGATCTAAGATATCAATTATTCTCATCATTTATTTTTGTTACAATAATTATCAACATTCCAGGCATTTCCCATTTTGACCATCATTGGGATCATTTTAACGCAGGCGTTCTTCGACATTAGAGATGGCGCAAAAAGTTATATCCCTGCCCGTTTTGCTTTTAGCAAATTCAAGGTTTCCCAAAAAATTTCAAATTTACGATTTTAGTTATCCAGTAGAATAGTTCTAAATAATCAAGGATTTCTACGGTCAAAGGTTGCTGGGAAAATTGAAAAACTTGTAGAACTAACAATGAAATGGTGTTTAGTTGAAATTTCTCTCACACGAAATCCCCATTTTTCCACAAAGCCTATCTTAATTGATTTCAAATCACACTGATTAGAATCGTCTTTATTATTGCATTTTTTTAAATATCAGATATTTATATTTGTGTGTTTTGGTCAAATATAAGCTATTCATGATCCCAAGAAAAAATTAATCAGATATCAAAAATAATGAACCTGCTATAAAAGATCTTAAATTTTTTTGATTGACTTGTCCTTGAAAATAATTATAAATATTTTATATCAAAAATGTAATACAGACTTTTCTAAATGCCTCTTTCAATTTCAATATATTTTATAAAGTGTTTCTAGCTTGTATATAGCTTTTAGTATTGGTTTCTAATTTTTCATTTTTTAGAATGCCTGTTACAAATTTTTGTTTTCTAAAAGTCCTACCCCTAAATTTCTACAATAACTTAAAAAAGACAAAAGGTAAACATCGGATAGGGTTCAAATTTTCGCAAATTTTCGGACATTCAAGTACCAAAGTTTTTTTTCCCCTAAAAAACCTACCTCCTGTTTTTTCTGCTTATTTTAAAATATATAAATTTATGGGATTTAACTATTCTCTTTTTAGTTAAAAATTCATTGCCTTGGTTAAAAATTTATGTTTTTTGTTGAAAATTGGTCTTTGTTGTTAGAAAATTTATTTTTTGGGTTGAAAATTCCACTATTTGGTTTAAAATTATTTTTTCTTGGTTGAAGATTCATACCTTTTTTTTAATCAAAAAAACGTACATTTTAAATCTTAAAAAGGGAAGAATTTTAAATTGCGAATCGTAAAAGTTGAAGATTTTTCAATTGTAAATCTTTGAAATTAATCTATTTCAAAAAAGTTCAAAATGTCATACCTGTAAAATATAATTCTTGAAAAATTGAATAATTTTCAATTTAATATTTTCTAAATTTCTAAATTATCTAAATTTCAAGTCCAAATTAAAAATTCCATAATTTTGATGATTTGCATTTAAAATTTCCCAAATATTTGAAAGATTTAGAATTGAAAACTCTTGATATTTGCTTTTCAAAATCATCCATATTTAAGAATTTTAATTTATACATCTTTAAAATTAAAGAATCTTCAATTGCAAATCTTAAAAATTGAAGAATTTTTCGTCGTAAATCATCAAAATTTAACTGAATATTCTAAAAAAACGATAAAAATTACGTTACTTTAAAATATAAACATTTTAAATGAATGAATGTTTAGTTGTAAATCTTAAAAATGGAAGCATTTTTAATGATAAATCTTCAAAATTGAACTATTCAAAAAAAAACTTTTAAAATTGCATACCTTTAAAATATAAACCTTCCACAATGTATAGTTTTCAATTCAATATTTACGAAATTTAATAATTTTAAATTCTAAATCTTCAAAATGGTACAACTTGAATTGTAAATCTTTGAAATTGAAGAGTTTATAATTCTTAAAATTTACAATTAAAAGTTATGCAAGTTTCCAGTTTTATAATTGAAAATTCCGTAATTTTGATGATTTTCTTTTAAATATTCCTAAATATTTGGAAGATTTAGAATTAAAAACTCTTTACATTTTATCTTCAAAATCATCTAAATTTAAGAATTTTCATGCATACATTTAAAAAATTAAAGAATCTTTAATTGCAAAGCTTAAAAATTGAATAATTTTTCATTGTAAATCTTCAAAACTTAACTTAATATTATAAACAAAACTTTCAAAATTACAACATTTTAAACTCTACAATTCAATTCCATATTTTAAAAATTCAAGAATTTTAAATTCTAACTCTTCAAAATTGTAGAACTTTAAATTTTAAATCTTTAAAATTGAAGAACTTTACATTGCAAATCTTAAAAATTGAACTATTCAAAAAAAAAACTTTCAAAATTGCATACCTTTAAAATATAATTCTTGAAAATTGAATAATTTTCAAATAAATCTTAAAAATAGGAGAATTTTCAATTGTAAATCCTAAAAATTGAACTATTCCAAAAAAAGTTGAAAATTACATACCTTTAAAATATAAATCTTGAAAATTTCATAATTTTCGATTCTCTATTTTATAAATTCAAGAAATGTAAATTCTCACTCTTCAAAAGTGTAGAACTTTGAACTGTAGATATTTAAAATTGAAGAATTTTCAATTGAAAATCGTCAAAATTGAACGAAAAATTCCAAAAAGTGTTCAAAATTACATAATTTTAAACTATAAACATTAAAAATTAATGAATCATTAATTGTAAATCTTCAACATTATACTATTCCAACAAAAAAATTTACAATTACATACCTTTAAAAGATAAATCTTTAAAAATGAATCATTTTTAATTCCACATTTTCAAAATTCAAGAATTTTAAGTTTTAACACTTCAAAATTATTGTAAAAATTTGAATTGTAAATCTTTAATATTGAAGAATTTTCCATTGTAAACCTTCAAAATTTAACCAAATATTAAAAAAAAAAAGATTCAAAATTACATAATTTTAAACTATAAACATTCCAAATTAATGAATCTTTAACTTCTATTTTTCAGTCTTTTTGATTTTTTTTCTTCAGTATTTTGATCAGTATGAAATCTTGAGCTACTCAAACGATTTTTCAGAGTTAGCTAAAAAATTGATTCTAAAACCCAGAAAAAATGTCTATTCATTCCTAGGAAAATTGCCTTTATTAATTACTTATCATCCCCTATTTAAAAAAAAAAGAAAAGAAACGGTACCCTTTTAGCCTGAAAAGTACGCTTTGTATTCTATTTTTTATTCCATTTCCTACATTTTCACAATTTTTCTTGTAGAATTTTTGTAATTAATTTTATATTTCCTTTCCTTACTTTTCCAGGTTTTTCCACTATTATCGTTCCTTAATGTACAGACACGCAGCGCTCTCACAGTCGTGTATTATGCTCTCTTAAACATTGTCGAAGGAAATTTAACATTCAACAGATTCAAGGTTTCTTTTTGACAAAATTTACTTTGCTTTAATTACTCCTATCTTGAATTTTAATGTCGCAATGTCAGTGTCTCGAATTTGTATTTCTTTTCTCGTTATTAAAAATTAAGAACGCTTTGGTTTAGGGGAAACCTCCCTACAGTGGATAATGCAACCTACAGTGGATAATCATTAATTTAAAATACTAATATATGTAAAATAATTAATGTGATTTAATTATTAGTTAAGACACTACGTGTCTACAAATTAAAATTAATTATTATCCTTTTAATTGTGCTCTTAATTAATGATTGTCCACTGTAGGTTGGATTATCCACTGTAGAGAGGTTCCCCCTAATTGTAAATTATAATCAAATAATCATGGTTCATTATTATCCATAAAGGTATTCAAAGATTATAAACAGTCGTACAATTTTCTAAATATCTTCTCTTGAAGGATATCCCTGAATGTCTATTTCCTAATATTAAAAATATAAATAATTTTTAAATACATTATTAAACCAATTTTTAAATATTAAGAGTTTAAAATTTGTTCGAAACAATAATTTTGAATAGAAAGCGCTTCAAATTAAACAAAAAACATACACTGGAACCTCGATTTTTGCAACTCAACTGATGCAACTCATGCGCTAAGAATGCGGTCCTCTTGCTGCTTGTCACGCTTGACTGATCATCGCCTCTCTCTCGTAAAATTTTGAAAAAATGACAATATTTCTAATGGAATGAAAAGGAATTGAACTTGTAAAATTTCTCATCCAAAGCATTCAAAATTAAACAATTTTATTTTGAATTGAAGAATCTCGATTAAAATTCCTAAAATAGGACAATTTCAAAATGTCTAAAATGGAATAATTTTAGATTCAAACTTTGGGAATTGGATAATTTAAAATTCAAAGGAATTAAAATTATATTATTTCTAACTAAAAGCGTTTAAAATTCAATAATTTCAAATGTTTAACTTTTGAATTTAATTATTTTTTAATTCGAAGCGATTAAAATTGGACAATTAAAAATTTAAAACTAAATTGAATCTTTCAAAATTAAAGCTTCTGAAATTTTATAATTTTACATATCGAAAATTATAATTTGAAATTGATTAGACAAATTTTTCTAAAAAAAAAATTAACCGTCATTTTCACCAATTAAAATCGAAAAAATTTCAATTATAAACCCTCAGAACTGAATTAATTTGAAAAGCGTTGAAAATGAAATAATTTCGAATGGGAAAAATGAAAAAATTTCTACTACGAAACATTGAAAATTAAATAAATCCGAACTTCATTTAAAACTGAGAAAAATTTTATCTATCAAGAATTATGATATCACATCTTTTTTATCCTGAAACCTTTTGAAATTTCTTTTTTTTAAAGAAAATATAAATCGTTTAAAAATCAAAAATTTTCAAATTGTCGATTATACTTTTCAAAATTCAACAATTTAAATTTTAATTGCAACATTAAAAGTTATGAATAGGAAAAATTGAAAATTCAGTGTTCAACATGAAAATTCAGAACTCTAAAATTCTAACAATTCAAAATAAAAAATACAAAACAAGATCGCTTTGATTTTAATTTGTGAAATTGCATAATTTTAAACCTCTCAATTCGAAATTGTTTATTTTTAAGTTGATTTTCAAATGTTCAATATTTTTGAATATTTGGAGCTTGAATTCGATAAAAATAAATATTTAAAATAAATTTTGTATGTTTAAAATTGAAACCAAACAATTTTGAATATTCAAATATAAAATTATTAAATTAATATAAAACTGAATCAAGGCCTGACAATTTTAATATTTGAATTTGAAACTAGAAAATTGTGAAGTTTATAATTGAAAACCTTCAAAAATTAAAAAATTTGATAACAAATATTTTTGAAATTAAGCTTTTGAAAAAAAACTTTATTTTCAAGGCCTTAAAAATTAAACTGATTTAGAATTGTGCATTAAAAACTATAATTTTGACATTTAAAGCGATTGGATAAATTTTTTCACTAAAAAATGTGATTTCAGTCCAAAAAAGCAGTCATTTTAACCGTTCAAAATTAAAAATTTTGATCTCGAATTGAAAGCTGTAAAAATTAATTATTTAAGACTTGAAGCGTTAAAAATTAAACAATTCCAAAATTTATTTAGAATTGAAGTATTCCTAAATCAGATGTTGAAACTATAAGTCATTAAAAATTAATCATTTTCACATTTCTCATCACGCTTTTTAAAATTCACTCATTTTAATCGAAAGTGCATAATCAATAAGTTGAATGAATGGTACATTATTATATATAATAATATAATTGATTTGTCTAAAATTGTACGATTGAATTTTTGATCGAATCTAAAATATATAATAAAATTTGAACCATTCCAAAATAAACCAATTTTTATTAAACAGTTTTAAATTAAAAAAATAAATTAGGCATTAGTATTAAAATATGTTAAAATTATTTTTTGAATGTTTAGGGCTATCTTTTTTAATTCTATCACAAAAAATAACTTCTCTCTTTTTTATAACTTTCAGACTTACTAAGGTGATGTAAATAAATTTCTAAAGCTGGGTAAGAATGAACTAGCCCTTTTATATTTTTAATCTTTAAAATGCTAATTTTTTTCGCTGCAGCTTTTTTTATATATAATGCTATGCATGCGGCTTTCTTAATATTGGTATTGTTCCTGTCTCTATATTAAATTCTCTATTTTCTGTATGTTTTTAATTTCTTTACATTCGAATTCTTTACTATTTACTTGGGTAAGCTTTCTTGTACTAGTGCTTATGTATTTTTATTCTTTAATCTTTTAAACTTAGTTTTGCTTATAATTTTAAGTAGTTGCTATAATTTTAAAGAGGGATTGTAAAGGATTCTCTGTTAATTTCAGAAACTCGAACTTAAATATTATATTTTGAATTGGAACTTATTATCCATGAATTTGAAAATATAAAACTGAATCCTTTTAGGTCACCTTTTTAGGGTTTCGTAGCTTCGGGCAAAAATCGTTATAGTTTCGGTCAGGTGTCCGCCAATTCGTCCGTCCATCGTATTTTTTCCAAGGATGGGAAGTGAGGGGAAATTATGGAAGGCGAAGTAGGGGTAGTGATGGGGAAAATAAGGTGAGGGGGTGTAGCTGAAGTGAGAGGTGAGTAACTAGTGGGAGTGAGGGGAAGTGTGGGACGGGGCAGTGGGGAAAGTGTGGTGTGGGGAAGTAGGGTAACTGCGAAGGAGTTAGGAAGGGGAATTCAAGGAAATGAGGGGTTGGGAAAGTGAGGAATATAGGGGGATGGAGTAGGGGAAATGAGTGAAAATGATGGGAGGGGAAGTAGGAGAAATATTGGAAGTGAGGGGTGGGGAAATGAGGGAACTTCAGGGAGGAGAATTGATGGGAAGAGAATTATAGGGATTGAGGATGAGAAGTAGGGGAAATGAGGGAAACAAGGGGAGGGAAAGTCGTGGAAGTAATGAGGAAAAAAAGGGACGGGGAAGTAAATTAGGTGAAAAGAAATTAAGGTGGGGAGGCAGGAAAGGGAGGGGAAGTAAGGAAAATAAGGGGTGGGAAAGTGAGGGAAATAGGGGAGACGTACTAGGGAAAATAAGAGGAAATTTTGAGAATGGAACTAGGGGAACTATTGGAAGTGATAGAAGGAGAATTAGAAGGAGTGAGGAGAGGAGAAGTAGGAGAAGTAAGGGGAAATTATGGGAGAGAGGTGGGGGGAGTAATGAAAAATAAAGGGTGAGGAAGTGATGGGAAATGAGGGGGGAGTAGGGGAAGTGAAAGGAGTAGAATTAGAAGTAGAGAGGGGAAAATAAGGGGAGGGCATAAGGGAGGGAATAAGGAAATGAGGGACAGGGAAGTGGGGAAAGTGTGGTGTGGGGAAGTAGGGTAACTGCAGAGGAAGTAGGGAGGGGAAATTAAGGAAATGAGGGGTTGGGAAAGTGAAGAAAATAGGGGGATGGAGTAGCGGAAATGAGTGAAAATGATGGGAGAGGAAGTAGGGGAAATATTGGAAGTGAGGGAACTGCAGGGAGGCGCAGTGATGGGAGGAGAATTATAGGGATTGAGGATGAGAATTAGGGGAAATGAGAGGAAGTCGTGAAAGTAATGAGGAAAACAGGGACGGCGAAGTAAATTAGGTGAAGAGAAATTAAGGAGGGGAGGCAGGGAAAGGGAGAGGAAGTAAGGGGAATAAGGGGTGGGAAAGTGAGGGAAATAGGGGAGACGTACTTGGAAAAATGAGAGGAAATTATGAGAGTGGAACTAGGGGAACTAGTAAAAGTGATAGAAGGAGAATTAGAGGGAGTGAGGAGAGAAGTAGTGGAAGTAAGGGGAAATCATGGGAGAGAAGTAGGGGGAGTATTGGAAAATAAAGGGTGGGGAAGTGATGGGAAATGAGGGGGAAGTAGGGGAAGTGATAGGAGTAGAATTAGAGGGAGAAAGGGGACGAGAAACAGGGGAATTTATGGGTGGGAAAGTGAGTGAAATAGGGGAAGGGAAGTAGGGAAAATAAGAGGAAATTATGGGAAAGGAAGTAGGGAGAGTGTAGGGGAAATATTGAATGTGAGAGGTGAAGTGAGGGAAATGCAGAGAATGTAAGTAGGAAGAGTGTAGGGCAAATTTTAGAAGTGAGGGAGGGGGTTGAGGGAAATGCAGGGAGGAAAAACGATGGGAGGAAAATGATAGGGGGTGAGAGGAGTAGAAGTAGGGGAAGTAAGAGAGGGGGAGTAGGGGAATGGGAGAATTACGGGAAATAAAGGAAATAAAGGAAGGGGAGGGAAAGTGATGGGGAAATAAGGAGAAATTATGGGAGAGGAAGTAGGTAGAGTGTAGGGGAAATATTGAAAATAAGGGGTGGAGAAGTGAGGGAAATACAGAAAGGGTAAGTAGGAAGAGTGTAGGGCAAATATTGGAAGTGAGAGGTGGGAAAGTGAGGAAAATTCAGGGAAGGCAAGTGATGGGAGGAGAAT
>CAKNYM010044080.1:30219-45509 GCA_932195095.1 Andricus curvator
AGGGGAAATTATGAGAGTGGAACTAGGGGAAATAGTGGAAGTGAGGGGACGGGAAGTAGGAGAAGTGATGGGAGGAGAATTAGAGGGAGTGAGGGGTGGAGAAGTAAGGGAAAATGATGGCGGGAAGTAAGGGAAGTGAGGGCCCAAATATGGGAAGTAGAGGAAATGTGGGGGATTATTGGAAGTGAGGGAGGAGTAGGCGAAGTGAGAGGAGGGGAACTAGGAGAAGTGATGGGAAATAAGACGGTAGGAGAAGTGAGGGAAGGTAATGTACGGGAAATGATGGAGAATGAGGGGTGAAGGAGTAGAGGGAGGATTGGGAAGTAGGGATGTGATGGGAAATGAGGGGGGAGTAGGAGAAGTGAGGAGGAGTGGGAAAAGTGGGGCAGGGAAATTAGTATAACTGTGGGTGCGTAACCAGGGAAGGGGAGGGGAAATGAGGTGGAAGTGTAGGGTAGGGGTCGTGAGGAGAAATTAGGGTAGGGAAAGTAGGGAGCGCGAGGGGTAATTAGAGAAGGGGAAGTAAAGAGAAATCAGGAGAGGGGAAATGAAGGGTGTGGGAAGTGAGAGGAAAGTTGGGATGGAGAAATAGGGGAAATTATGGGAAGGGAAGTAAGGGTAAATGAGGGGTGAGGCAGTAGGTAAGTGAGGGGAGGGCTAGTTAATAGGCTACGAAACCCTTTTTTTGTAGGCACGTGGTGCCTAATTTGATTAATTTTTTATTAAATCAAGCTTCTGTTATTAAACAAATAATTTTTTATTTCATTTTGAATTATTCCATTCTTTAATATTTCTTTTAACAGAGTGTCTTACTACTTGAAGAAACCAACTGCCACATATCGAAACCAATCGTGAGGTCACAAGCTCTGGCGATTCTAAATGGAAAATTCGTTTGCGATAGTTACGAAACTCGACCTGCTTCAATTAATTCCAATGTTGGGTAAGTGTAATCTAATCGAAATCAATACAGGGATCATCGTCAGTCCTCTATTCTTCTTTTTCCATATTTCCCCCTTTTTCTCAAAATCCCCTATAATCCCTATATGTATTTGTGAATTTTGCGCATTTTTTCATATTTTTTTGGATTCGTAGCCCCGGGCTGAAACCCTTATATTTTTTGATAGGATAGGATAGAGTGAATATGATCCAGGGTGTCTGCCCTATCTGGAAAACCTGGAATTGTCAGGGAATTTTCATATACCTGGAAAAACCCGGAAATGTCAGATTTTTTTTCTAAAAGTCAGGGAATTTTTTCAAGAGCATGCCTATTTATTTAAATTGTAATATAAAATTGAATCACAATGATTATTTATTTGTAAAAGTAGCTTTATAATACTGTATTTACCTATTTTGTTGAACATCCGTTTTTTTGTGTGAAATTAATTTTTTTAACTGAAAGTTTAATTATTCTATTTTTGGTGGAAAATTTAAGTATCTGGTTGAATATGTATGTATTTGGTTGAAAACTCGTTTTTTTGTTTTGAAAATTAATTTTTTCACTGAAAATTTAACTATTCCAGTAAACGTGTACTATTTTGTTGGAAATTTGATTTTTTTGGTTTGAAAATTAATTTTTTACATCTGAAAATGTAACTATTCCAGCTAAATATTCCAGCATTTTAGTTAAAAATTCACCTTTTTGGTTGAACATTAATTTTTTTAACTAAAAATTTAACTATTCAATTTTTGTGTTGAAAAATATCTTTTTTATTTGGAAATTCGTCTTTTTTGGTAGATATTAATCTTCTTGGTAGAAACTTAATCCCTAGTTGAAAATTCAATTATTTTAGTTAAAGATTCATCATTTCAATTGAAAATTCATATTTTTGTTTTCAACTAAAACTGTAACTAACTATGTGTTACAATTACATATTCCATCCCTTAGTTGAAAATTCATCTCTTTAGTTGAACATCAATTTTTTTAACTGAAGCTTTAAATAGTTAATTTTTAGTTGACAATTTATATTTTTTAGTTGAAAATTTATGTATTTTGTTGAAAATTCGTCTTTTCTGTTTGAAAATTTGTCAGTTTTAGTAGAAAATTAAACTATTCCATTGAAAATTCAAGTATTTTGTTTAAAATTCGTCTTTTTTATAGAAAATTAATCTTCTTCTTTGAAAATTCATCAATTTGGTTTAAAAAAATTTTTGGTGGAAAATTAATTTTATTACTAAAAAATTCGACTATTCCATTTCTGGTTGAAAACTTATCTTCTCTACTTGAAAATTCAACTATTTGGTTTAGAATTCATGTCTTTTGTTGAAAAATTGTCTTTTTTCGGTAAAAAATTAATCTTTTTCGTTGAAAATTGAGCTATTTATGTTAAAGTTCTGTTATGTTAACGTTTTTACCAGAAACTCGTTATTTTAAACAAAAATCATTAAATTTCAAAGAAGAGTTACAATTTATTACTAATTTTTACACCGGAGAGGAAAAATATACTTTTCATGAAAAATCATTGGATTTCAAAGAAGATAACAAATTTTTGAACAATTTTATGTTATGCTCGCGTTTTTAAAAGAGGATTTACAAATTAAATATTTGTTGTTATGTCACGTTAATGTTTTTCATTAAAATTTTTTATTGTTGATGAAAGAATCATTAGAATTCAAAGAATATTTACAATTTTAAACAACTTTAGGTTATGTTAGTGTTTTTTCATCAATTATTAAAAATATTGTCGTTGCTTTTCTTTTCTATTATTTTAGATAATATAGATATTATGAAATGCACAAATCTTGTATGAATTAATATTAATTTCATATTTTAATTTGAAAATTGCGTGGAACAAACAAAAAATAATAATCACGCACATAGTGCGCGTGTTTGTTTTCTAGTTATTTATGTTCATTACGTTGATGCGTATTTTTTAGGGGAAAAAATTTCTCCTTTTTAGGGTTTCATAACCCTGGGCAGAAACGCTTAAAATTCCGTCGTACTTTCTTCCAAGGAGGGGAAGTTAGAGGAAATGATAGTTAGTGATGGTAAATTAGAGGAGGAAGAGTAGAGGAAATTATGCGAAGGGGAGTAGAGGAAATGAGGTGACATGAGAGGAAAGGAAGTAGAGAAAGATATGGGAAATAAGGGGAGGTAAAGTAGAAAAAGTAAGGGAAGTGAGAGGAGGTGAAGTGATAGGAAATGAGGGGTGGGGGAGTAGGGAAAATTATGGGAAGGGGAGTAGACGAAAGGAGGGGAAATGTGAAGAGAGGAAGTAGGGGAAGTTATGGGAAATAAGAGGAGGTGAAGTAGAGATAGTAAGGGAATTGAGAGGAGGGGAAGTAGGGGAATTGATGGGAAATGAGGGGAGGGTTAGTAGGGAATGTGAAGGGATGTGAGGGGAAATTAGGGGAAAGAAATCAGGGAAGGGACAGCAGGGGAAGTGTTGAGAAGTGAGGGTGGGTACTTAGAGGAAGTGAGAGGAGTTGAGGGGTGGGTAGGTAGGAGGAGTGAGGAGAAATAAGAGGAGGAAATGTAGGAGAAGTAAGGGAAATGAGAGAAGGGGAAGTGGAGGAATTAGAGGAGGGCAAGTGAAGGCAAATAAAGATAGGAGTGATGGGAAATGAGGTAAGGTAAAGTGAGGGGAAATAAGGTTAAGTGAGAGGAAGTAAGGGGAGGGTAAGTAGGTGATGTAGAGGCAATTAGGGGAGGGAAACTAAGAGGAAATGAGGGGACAGGGAGTAGGAGAATTACGGGAAATTGAGGCGAAATGAGGGGTGGAGAAGTGAGGGCTGCTGATGGGAAAGGTATTAGGAAAGTCAGAATAAATTAAGAATGGGAAGTAGGGGAAGTGAGTGTGAGGTAAAGTAGGGGATATGATTAGAAATAAGGGTGAGTGGGGGATGGGAAGTAGGGGAAGGGGATTGTTAGCTGTGGAAGCGAGGAAAAGGGGAAGTAGAGGAGGAATAAGTTAGGGAAGGATGGTGCGAAGGATGAAGTGAGGAGAGGTAAGTAGGGAAATATTGGGGAAGTAGAGGAGAAAAATTATAGGAGGGGGAGTTTTGAACTACTATTTCCTTTTAATTAAACTGCTGAATCACAGAATGTGATCCCTATCAATACGAAAAAGCTAAAAATATAAATATTTGTCTCATTTGTTTTTGATGCAGAGAAGGGAAAAAAGCGAAGAAGAAAAAGTCGAAACGACCCATTTTGGAGAACAAGCGTATCGAAATTCTTTCCGACGTAACTTTCGAAGCCGCAAAGGGCCATCTGATTGGAATTTGTGGCCATGTAGGAAGTGGAAAATCGAGTTTGCTTTTGGGAGGTTTAGGACAGTTGCGAATGATTACTGGACAGACAATGAGGGACGGTACCTGCGCTTATGTTGGACAACAAGCTTGGATAATCAATGCAACTTTTAAAGAAAATGTAATATTTGGAGAAAAATTTGACCCGAAACGGTACTACAGAGCACTTTTTATATGCAGTTTGAAGGAAGACATTAATAATTTACCGAGTGGAGACGAAACGGAAATTGGGGAGAGAGGAGTGACTTTGTCTGGAGGACAAAAACAGAGACTTGCTCTTGCCAGAGCCTTTTATGCTAATCGGTAATTTAAAATGTTAATTATATTACCCTGGGGGTTCCCACTTGACCCTTGAGTGTAAGTTCACAAGATTTCACAAAGATTTCAAAATATATCAAAATATTTCGCAAAGATTTCAGAGGTTTTTTAAAGATTTCACAAAGATTACAAAAATCTATAAAGATTTTAAAGATTCCAAAGATTTTACAAGGATAGCAGAGATTTCAAAAGATTTTAAAGATTTCAGTGACTTCAAAAAATTACACAAAGATTTGATATTTTTTAATGATTTCACAGAGAAATAAAAAATATTTTGCAAAGATTTCAGAAAATTTGTTTCAATATTTCTAAGATTACCAAATGTTTCACAAAGATGGCAAAGATTCAAAAGATTTCATAAAAATTTCAAAATATTTCACAAAGATTTTATGAAGATTTTACAAATATTTCAGAAGATTTCAAAGATTTTAAATGATTTAAATTATTCCAAAATATTTCGCAAAGATTACAGAAAAATTTCAGATTTCAAAATATTTCACAAAGATGGCAAAGAATTCATAAAATTCTAAAGATTTCAATAAATTAACAAAGATTGCAAAATTTTTTAAAGATTTAAAAGATTTTACAATGATTTGAGAAAGACTTTAAATAATTCAAAGATTTAAAAATATTTCAGAAGATTTCAAAGATTTCATAAAGATTTAAAAATATTTTACGAAGATGGGAAAGATTTCAAAAGGTTTTAAAAATTTCACTGATTTCACAAAGATTTCATAAATATTTCAATGATTTCACAAAGATTTCAGAGATTTCACAAATATTTCACAACGATGGGAAAGATTTCATAGGTTTTAAAAATTTCACTGATTTCACAAAGATTTCAAAAATTTCATAAATACTTCAATGAGTTCACAAAAATTTCAAATATTTCACAAATATTTCAATGATTTAAAAAACTATTTCACACAGATTTTAAAGATTTAAGAATATTTAAAAATATTTAAGCAGAGTTCAAAGATTTTAGAAAGATTTCAAAGATTTCAGAAAGATTAAAAATATTCCAGAAGATTGAAAACATTTAAAATTACTTCAAAATATTTCGCAAATATTTCGTGAAGTTTTTTTTAAGGTTTCTAAGATTTCAAAATATTTTACAAGCATTGGAAAGAAAATTAAAGATTTTTAATATTTCAATAATTTCGTAAAGATTTCCAAAGATTTTACAGAGATTGCAAACATTTGAAAAGATTTGAAAGATTTCACAAATATTTTTGAGGGTTTAAAAATATTTCAGAAGATTTCTAAGATTCCTAAATATTTCAAAGACTTCAAAGATTTTAAAAGACATCAAAATATTTCAGAAAATTTCAAAGATTTTAGAAAGATTTTAAATATTTCAAAAGGATCACAAAGATTTTAATGATTTCACAAAGATTTTAGAAATATTTCAAAGGCTTAAAAGTATTTTGAAATATTTCAGAAGATTTCAAAGATTTCACAAAGATTTTAAATATTCCAAAAGGATAACAAAGACTTTAATGATTTCACAAAGATTTTAGAAATATTTCAAAGATTTAAAAATATTTTAAAATATTTAAGAAGATTTCAGAGATTTCACAAAGATTTTAAAGATTCCAAAATATTTCAAAGATTGCAGAAGATTTCAAAGATTTCCAAAGATTTCAAAATATTTCAGAAAATTTTAAAGATTTAACAAAGATTTGAAATATTTCAAAAGGATCACAAAGATTTCAATGATTACACAAAGATTTTTTAAAGATTTCACAAAGCTTTTATGAAGATTTTACAAATATTTCAGAATATTTCAAAGATTTCAAAAATTTTAAAGATTTTAAATGATTTAAATTATTTTAAAATATTTCGCAAAGATTACAGAATAATTTCAGATTTCAAAATATTTCACAAAGATTGCAAAGAATTCATAAGATTCTAAAGATTTCAATAATTTAACAAAGATTGCAAAGATTGCAAAAATTTTAAAAGATTTTACAATGATTTGAGAAAGACTTTAAATAATTTAAAGATTTAAAAATATTTCAGAAAGATGTCTAAGGTTTCATAAAGATTTCAAAATATTTCACAAAGATGGGAAAGATTTCAAACGGTCTTAAAAATTTCACTGATTTCACAAATATTTTAAAGATTTCATGAATATTTCAATGATTTCACAAAGATTTCACAAATATTCCAAAATATTTCAAAACGATGGGAAAGATTTCAAAAGGTTTTAAAAATTTCACTGATTTCACAAAGATTTCAAAGATTTCATAAATACTTCAATGCCTTCACACAAATTTCAAAGATTTCACAAATATTGCAATGATTTAACAAATATTTCACACAGATTTTAAAGATTTAAGAATATTTAAAAATATTTAAGAAGAGTTCAAAGATTTTAGAAAGATTTCAAAGATTTCAGAAAGATTAAAAATATTCCAGAAGATTTCAAAGATTGAAAATTACTTCAAAATATTTCGCAAATATTTCATGAAATTTTTTTTAAGGTTTTTAAGTTTTCAAAATATTTTACAAACATTGGAAAGAAAGTTAAAGATTTTAAATATTTCAAAGGATCACAAAGGTTTTAATGATTTCACAAAGATTTTAGAAATATTTCAAAGATTGAAAAATATTTCAGAAGATTTCAAAGATTTCATAAAAATTTTAAAGATTCCAAAATATTTCAAAGATTGCAAAAGATTTCAAAGATTTAAAAATATTTCAAAATATTTCTGAAAATTTCAAAGATTTAACAAAGATTTTAATATTTCAAAAGGATCACAAAGATTTTAATGAGTTCACAAAGATTTTAGAAATCTTTCAAATATATAAAAATATTTAAGAAGATTTCAAAATATTTCAGAAAATTTCAAAGATTTCACAAAGATTTTAAATATTTCAAAAGGATCACAAAGATTTTAGAAATATTTCAAAGATTTCATAATATTACAAAATGTTTCAGAATATTTCAAAGATTTCACAAAGATTTTAAAAATTCCAAAATATTTCAAAGATTGCAAAAGATTTTAAAAGATATCAAAATATTTTAGAAATTTTCAAAGATTTTACAATGATTTTAAATATCCCAAAAGGATCACAAAGATTTTAGAAATATTTCAAAGATTTAAAAGTATTTCAGAAGATTTCAAAGATTTCACAAAGATTTTAAAGATTCCAAAATATTTCAAAGATTTTAAAAGATTTAAAAATATTTCAGAAAATTTCAAATATTTAACAAAGATTTTAAATATTTCAAAAGGATCACAAAGATTTTAATGATTTCACAAAGATTTTAGAAATATTTCAAAGATTTAAAAATATTTTTAAATGTTTCAGAAGATTTCAAAGATTCCAAAATATTTCAAAGATGGCAAAAGATTTCATAGATTTGAAAGGATTTCAAAATATTTCAGAAAATTTCAAAGGTTTTACAAAGATTTTAGAAGTATTTTAAAGATTTAAAAATATTTCAGAAGATTTAGAAGATTTCAAATTTTTATTTTGAAGAAACTCGGTTTGAAAATGTTCAGTGCGAACTATTGTTGTGTTTGATGAACTCGAAATCAAAATCGCTCAATTTTGACGGTTTCTACTTTGAAAATTATGCAATTTCAAATGTCTTTCATTTAAAGATTGTCTAATTTTTAAAGCATCGATTTTGTAGAATACTAAACGTTTTAGTTGGAATTTTTGCACTTTTGAATGGGTAATATCCAATTTTAAACTCTTCTAAGTAGAATCGTTCCGCGTCATATTCTTTAATTCGGAAATTTCTTCTTGAATACTTCACAAAGGTTGCAAACATTTCGAAAGATTTGAAAGATTTCTATGATTTCACAAAGATTTAAAAGATTTCAGGAAATTTTCAATTACTTCATAAAGATTTTTGAAACCTTTCAAAGATTCAAAAATATTTCAAAAATTGAACAAAGATTTCGCGAAAGCTACTATCGGATTCAAGAGTGATAAACCCCTCGCATTACACAATATTTAATAAATATTTTAGTATAATTCTCCAGTTTTGTGTTTGATATTTATTATAATTTGTAGGGACATTTACTTCCTCGATGATCCTCTAAGCGCAGTTGATCCTGAAGTTGGGCGTTCCATATTTGAAAATTTAATTCTTGATGCTCTGGAGAACAAAACTGTTCTTCTTGTGACTCATCAAGTTCAAGTAAGTTACGATAAAAAATGAAAAAAAAGAAGCGTTTGAAATTTTAAGTAGTTATCGTGCCAAAAATATCTCTGAAGAAAATAGCTTTTCTAAGATTTTAAGAATCCAAATAATATTACTGGTGTCATTTAAAATAAAAAAATTCTTTTTAATGAAGAAATGATCAAAACTCACAAAAAAACATTAATTTTAACAAGGTTTTTGCATTTGGATTTATTCTTACTATCGCTTCTTACAAATTTCAAAAAAGTGGTTAAATTTTAATAAATGATGGCTTTTTTCGGGGTACACATTTTTAAAAAGAAAACATTTTTCAAACAGATAATTATATTTGAAAATAATTTTCTTATTTTCAAAATTAGAAACAGCCGAATTGTTGGGATAATTTTCCCGAAAAAATAAGCCATGCTTTATTAAAATTCAAAGATCTTTAAAAAAAAATGATAAAAAGCGACATTAAAAAAAATTCAATTACAAAAACTATTATTAAAAAAATCTTTTTCGTAAGTTTCAACCTTTTTTCATAAAAAAGAACGATTTTCCTTTCATAAAACATGACTGATAATGTCATTTTAATTATTAAAGTCATAGAAAACTTTCTTTCCAGGGACCTGATTTTTGGTACAACTACCTTAGTATAAATAGAAAATTGTAGAAAATTAATTCGAAATTTAACTAAAATTAAAAATTTTAATTGCAGTATCTAAATCGGTGTGATGATATTTATATGATGTACAATGGTAGAATTATTGAACATGGGAATCATGATGAGTTGATGCACGCTGACAAAGAATACGCTACCATGGTCAGAAATACTCTGGTAGATTCGCAAGACAGTTCTCCAGAAGAGTAAGATATTATTTATGTGAAATTAATTTTTTAAATTAAATTAAATGCCATTATTTCAGCGAAAAGTCAGATATTTTGAAAAAAAATCTGTCAAAAGTCATGAATTTTCGATAATAGACAGTTTAAAGAACTGTCAAGGATCATCAATTTTTAATTTTTATTTGAAATTGTCTCATTCCGTTTATAAAAGATTCTGTGTTAAAAATATTACAAGATTAAGATTCTTGTCTTTGTATATTAATAGTCAGGGAAAATGAAAAAGATTTCAGAAAGACTTAAAAGATTTTACAACAATTTTAAAGATTTCACAGTGCTTTGAGAAAGATTTCAAATATTTAAAAATATTTCAGAAGATTTAAAAGATTTTACAAAGATTTCAATGATTTCACAAAGATACCCGTGATTTCACTAACATTTTAGAAAGATTCCAAAATATTTCAAAGATCCCAAAGGATTTTAAAAGGTTTGAAAATATTTCGCAAAGATTACAGAAAATTTTAGGTTTCAAAATATTTCATAAAAATTGCAAAGAATTAAAAATAATTTGCACATTTCAATAATTCCACAAAAATTTTAAAAGATTTTAAGATTTCACAAATATTTCAATGCTTTCACAAAGATTTCAAAGATTCAAAAATATTTCAAAGACTTCAATATATTTGCAGAAGATTTCAAAGATTCCAGAAAGATTTGAAAGATTCCAAAAGATTTCCGAAAGATTTCAAAGATTCCAAAATGTTTCAAATATTGCAAACTATTTCAAAAATTTTTAAGATTTAAAAATATTTCGCAAAATTTACAGAAAATTTCAATAATTTCACAAAAGTTTCAAAAGATTTCACAAAGATTGCACAAAATTTAACAGATGTTAAGATTTCACAAAGATTAAGAAATTTTTACAGATTTTACAATGCTTTGAGAAAGAGTTCAAATATATCAAAGATTAAGAAATATTTCGGAAAATTTAAAAGATTTTACAACGATTTCAATGATTGCACAAAGATTCCAGTAATTTCATGAAGATTCCAGTAATTTCATAAAGATTTTAGACACATTGCCAAGATTTTACAAAGATTTCACAAATATTTCAATAACTTAAAAAAGATCTCAAAGATTCCAAAATATTTCAAAAATTTGTCGAAATACATTCAGAAGACTTCAACGATTTCAGAAATTTTTTAAAGATTCCAAAATATTTCAAAGATTCCAAAAGATTTCAAAATATTTTGCAAAGATTACAAGAAATTTCAGATTTTACAATATTTCTCAACAATTGCAAAGAATTCAAAATATTTTTAATATTTCAATAATTCCACAAAATTTTCAAATGATTTCACAAAGATTACTAAAATTTTTAAAGATTTTAAGATTTCACCAAGATTTCACAAATATTTCAATGATTTCACAAAGATTTCAAAGATTCAAAAATACTTCAAATATTTCAAAATATTTTCAGAAGATTTCAAAGAGTTCAGAAGGATTTCAAAGATTCCAAAAGATTTAAAAAGATTACAAAATATTTCGCAAAGATTACAGAAAATTTCAGATTTCAAAATATTTCACAAAGATTCTAAAAAGATTTTAAAGACATACAAATATTTCAGAAAATTTCAAAGATTTCAAAATAGTTTGCAGATTTCAATAATTCCACAAAAATTTAAAAAGATTTCACAAAGATTGCAAAATTTTTTAAAGATTTTAAGATTTAACAAATATTTCAATGCTTTCACAAAGATTTCAAAGATTCCAAAATATTTCAAAGACTTCAATATATTTTCAGAAGATTTCGAAGATTCTAGAAAGACTTCAAAGATCCCAAAAGATTTTTAAAGGTTTCAAAATATTTCGCAAAGATTACAGAACATTTTAGATTTCAAAATATTTCACAAAGATTTTAGAAAGATTTGAAAGATTCCAAATTTTTCAAAGCTTTCAAAATATTTTCAGAAGATTTCAAAGATTTCCGAATGATTTCAAAGATTCCAAAATGTTTTAAAGATTTCAAACTATTTTAAAAGATTTAAAAATATTTCGAAAAAATTACAGAAAATGTCAATAATTCCACAAAAGTTTCAAAAGATTTCACAAAGATTGCAAAAAATTGAACAGATTTTAAGTTTTCACAAAGATTAAGAAATTTTTACAGATTTTACAATGCTTTGAGAAACAGTTAAAATATATCAAAGATTTAGAAATATTTAAGAAGATTTAAAAGATTTCAATGATTTCATAAAGATTCCAGTAATTTCATAAAGATTTTAGACAGATTGCCAAGATTTTACAAAGATTTCAATGATTTAAAAAAGATTTCAAAGATTCCAAAATATTTCAAAAATTTGTCGAAATACATTCAGAAGACTTCAAAGATTTCAGAAATTTTTTAAAGATTCCAAAATGTTTCAAAGATTTTAAAGATTTTAAAATATTTTTCAAAGATTAAAGGAAATTTCAGATTTTAAAATATTTCACAACAATTGCAAAGAATTCAAAATATTTTTAATATTTCAATAATTCCACAAAATTTTCAAATGATTTCAGAAAGATATCAAAGATTCCAAAATATTCCAAAAATTTTCAAGATTTCAAAGATTTTACAATGCTTTGAGAAAGATTTCAAATATTCAAAAATATATCAGAAAAATTTAAAAAAATTTACAAAGATTTCACAAAAGTTTCAAAGATTTCACAAATATTTCAATGATTTCAATGACCTTATAAAGATTTTAGAAAGATTGCAAAGATTTGAAAATATTCTTAAGATTTCAAAATATTCTAAAGATTTGCAAAAATTTCAGAAAGATTTTAAAGAATTCTAAGATTTCACAAAGATTTCAAATGATATATTTCACAAAGATTGCCAAAATTTTAAAAGATTAAAAAATTTCACAAATATTTTCGGAATAAATTTCAAGCAAATATTTCAACAGGCGAGGGAAAAATTAGGAAATTTTGAAAATGAAGTTTTGCGTCCACCCAGATATAATATTCTTGTTAGTAATTTATTAGCCTTGTATTTCTATTTCTCTTCCTTTTTTTGCAGATGCTTACTTCTTATGATTATATTTTTAGTTAAAAATGTTATTATTTGGTTAAAAATTCAACAATTTTTTTAAAATGTCATCCATATTCTGTTGTTGAAATTAAAATTCGTCGTTTTTTGTCGAATTAAACTATTTTTGATTTAAAATTCCAAAAAAATGTTGGTTGAAAATTAAAGTAGTTGAAGGTTGAACCAATTTGTGAAAAAATCATTATTTTGTTGAAGATTCATCATTTAGTTGAAAATTCCATACTTTGAACGAAAATTGTTTTTTTTTGTTTGTTGAAAATTAATTTTTTTATCTGTAAATGTAACTATTACAACTTTTGTTGAAAATTGATGTTTTTAGTTGAAAATTCGTCTTTTTTGGAAGAATTAAAATCTTCTTAGTTTGAAATTTTCTCTTTTTTGCTTGAAAATGCAACTTTTTCGTTGAAAATTCGTCTTCTTTTCTATTGAAAATTATTGTTTTCAACTGAAAATGTAACTTCCATTTTGTTTAAAAGTTAAATTATTTTGTTAAAAAATCGTTCTTTTTTGGTTTAAAATTAATTTTTTAAACTGAAAATGTTACTTTTCCATTTTCGGTAAAAAAATGATGATTTTTAGTTGAAAATTCATGTTTTTTGGTTTAAAAAAATCTACTTGACTTGAAATTTCCTCTGTTTTTAGTTAAAATGCTTTATTGAAGGTTGGATTACGTACTAAATAATTCATTTTGTTGTTAATGATTCATCATTTTAGTCCAAAATTCAACTCTTTGGTTGAAAATTCGTTCTTTGTTATTAAAAATTCATTTTTTTAACTGAAAATCTAACTATGCCAGGAAAAGATTCATCATTTAGTTGAAAATTCATCTCTTTGGTTAAAAATCTAACTATTATGTTGAAAATTATTAATTTTTAGTTCAAAATTCGTCTTTTTTGGTAGAAAAATAAAATTCTTGTTTTGAAATGTTCTCTTTTTTGGTTGTAAATTTTTCTGTTTCAATTGAAAATTCAACTATTTGTTTGAAAATCCATGTATGTATTTTGTTGAAAAGTCATATCTTTTGAGAAAAATTTCATCTTTTTGGTTGAAAATTATAAACTAAATTATAAACTATTATATTCTTTCTTGAGAATTTATCTTTTTAGGTTAAAAATTCAATTATTTGGTTAAAAATTCAACTATTTTGTTGAAAATTGAACTATTTTCTTAATAAGTCATCTTTTTTGGTCGGAAATTCAACTGTTTTGTTGAAAATTCGTCCTTTTGAATTGAAATTCATATTTTATGATAGAAAAGTAATTTTGGTTTGAAATATATAAATAAATTTGACATTTTTTAATTTTAATCTGAAGCTGTTTTATTTCGTTCATGAAATATTCTATTTTAGTAATGCTACAAGATTAAAATGCTCTTCTTTGAATATTAATGGTCAGGGAAAATGCAAAATTGGCCTGGGAAAAATCAGGGAAAATTCAGGGTATTTTTTAAATTAAATTTTTCGGTCACCCTGATTTCATTATTTCTGTTGAAAGATTTATTTTATTTTTTCTTCTGTTTTTTATCGTAGGGATCAGGATACTGAAAGCCAAGAATCAGATACTAAGGAAGGAACGGAAGTTAAACTCGAATTTAAACCACGAAATTCGGTAGTAAGAAGTTGTGGTGATGAGGATAAGACTGATAAAACAGACAGAACTGGTACGTTAAAAAAAAAGATTTATTGATTTATTATTCTTATCAAACAGGAAAATATTTTTCGAATTAGAATTTTTGTTTTGTAAGAAACCAGGCGAATTTTTACCACCCTTCAAATTAAATCATTAGAGGCTTTAAATTAAGAAGATAATTTTCGAAAAATTAATCAAATTTAGGTGTATTTTGTTACATTTCATTATGAGTTGTAAAAACCAAAACATTTTTTAGGAAAAAGTTTAACGGCAAAAGAAAATATCGAACGTGGATCAATCTCAGCAAATACTTTCCACGTTTACGTAAAAGCTGCGGGAGGATATTGCCTAGCTTTTCTAGTATTTCTAGTATTTCTTCTAAATGTAGGAAGTGTGACATTCAGCTCATGCTGGTTGGCTTATTGGTTAAAGGAAGGTGATGGAGTAAGTAAAATTTAATTTTAAAAATGCAAGAGGGTGGCCATTCAAGACTGAGACAAAAATTTCCGGTTATTTCAGTTTTTAACAAATTTTCCAATTTTTAAAAATTTTGTAATTCAAACCTTAAAAACTAAACAATTTATAATATTAAGTATTCAAAAAGGAATTTCCAGGTTAACGAATCTAATGCAGAACAATTCTACTTTTAAGCGTTTAAAATTGAAAATTAAACATTCAGAAGTAAACAATTTCCAACTCAAACTTTCAGTATTTTAGAAAATTGATGCTTTCAAAGTGAAACAATCAATAAATTAAAGGCTTTTAAAATTGTACAATTCCCGAAGTAGAAACCATCAAAATTGAACAATTTTGATTTCGAGTTCGTAAGACACAAAAGTGGTAGCATTGCACATTTTCAAACCGAGTTTTTTCAAAATAAAAATTTCAAATCTTAGAAATCTTTAAAACATTTCGAAAATCTTTGCGAAATATTTTGAAATAATTATAAATCTCTGAAATATTTAGAAATCTTTGAAAATATTTGAAATCTTTTGGAATCTTTGAAGTATTTTGGAAT
>CAKNYM010044080.1:61771-96443 GCA_932195095.1 Andricus curvator
GGTAACATCAACTATTACACTTTTTGTTGAGAATTCATTTTTGTTTGGTTGAAAATTAATTGTTTTTACTGAAAATTTAATTATTTCTGTTTTGGCTCAAAATTGATATTTTTGAGTTAAAAACTCAACTATTTGTTTGGAAATTCATGTATTTCATTGAAAATTCCTCTTTTTGTGGTACAATATTATTGTTCTTGGTAAAACCTTTATCTTTTTTGTTGATTTTATTTAAAAATTAATTTTTCAAACTGAAAATATAAATATTTCATTTTTAGTTGAAAATTGTATTTTTTGAGTTGAAAATTCATTTATTTTGTTGAAAATTCGTCTTTTTTATAGAAGATTCATACCTTTGGTTGAAAAAATTAATAAAATTCATTTTTTTGGTTGCAGATTCATTATTTTAGTAGAAAACAAATTTCTTTGGTTAAAAATTTAACTATTTTGTTGAAAATTTTTTTTTGTCCGGTTGAAAATTAATTGTTTTAACTGAAAATTTAGTATTCCATTTTTAGTTCAAAATTTATATGTTTGAGTTGAAAACTGAACTTTTTGGTTGAAAATTCATGAATTTTGTTGAAAATTTGTATTTATTTTTGAAGAAAATGGATCTTCTTGAGTGAAAATTCATTTCTTTGGTTAAAAATGTAATTATTTTGTTGAAAATTCATGTATTTTATTGAAAATGCAATACCTCTAAGTTGTAATATATGAGGATTTACTATTTCTTTTACTTTGGATAACCCCTGATAAAATCCTGTATGACATTTTTTACATTCTCATCATAATGAGAAAGTATTGGTTTTATGTGAAAAATGACTTTCGCGGATTCCATCAAATGTCGACGTTTTGAGGCCCCCTGAGTCAGAAAAAATGGTTTTTACGTCGGTGTCTGTCTGTCTGTCGTTGTCGTTGTCGTTGTCGTCGTCGTCGTCGTCGTCGTCGTCGTCGTCGTCGTCGTCGTCGTCGTCTGTATATCGGATAACTTTTGAAAGACTAATCGGATTAGATTGTGCTTTGGCACACAGTTTCAGGGGGCAAAAAGAGGAATCGAGTTCGTTAACCAGCCATTTTGTATGAAAATTCAAAAAGTTAGAGCATTTTCAAAAATTTTTAGACCTCTTTTTTCCAAATTTCAAAATTATATGTGCGGGAGCTTATAGTGCTCGAAAATCTAAACAATTTATCCTTACGACTTTTTTTGATAAAAAGAAAATTGTCCGAGTTACAGCATTTTCAAAATCCCCCCAAAAAAGCGAAAAGTAACATTTTCAGCCAAACAACGCACGATACGAAAAAAAGTCAAGATAGGAAAAGTGTTTCTTTTCGCACGTCCTACAAGATTATCATAACCACTTTTTGAATTTTCTTGAAAAATCGAAAATTCATATTTTTATTGCACAAGAAATAATGAAAAATCAAAAAAATCAATTTCACGGTCAAACTATGCAAGATACGACAAATCATGACTAGACTAAAATTGTGCATTCAAAAAAGATCTACACATTTCTCATGGGTCACTTTTTGATAGGATGTGTAGTTTTTGTTTTATTCGTAAAAAATAACATTAACAGTGAAAAAATCGGCCCGATAAGCGGGCACATTCTCATCAAAACTTTGCTTATTTTGTTTATTTTTCATCTCGGGTGTGTTTTTTCACAATATTTCATTGTTTTTATGTTCTCAATACTATTTCTAACGATTGAAACAATAAAATATAATAATAATTCAAACAATTTATTCTGACTGAAAATCTGACTTTTATTTCAGAATGCGTTTTGATCTTTGTTTACTAAAATAATTTCTGTGAAAAAATTCGACTATTACATTTATATTTCAAGAACTACGTTCCAAATAGACGAAATGAATATATATATATATATATTTAAAAAAAAAAAAAGAGTAATTGGTTCCTCGTTTAGAGGTGGGCCGGGAATGCGCAGATGGAAACATATGAACTCCTATCTAATACAACGCTGCTGAAGGCTGGTGACCTTCTCAGTATAAAACATCAAGCAATTGCGACTCTCTCGGTTTCCATTCCTTGTCCTCGCCCCCCCCCCCCTCCTCCCGTAACAGAAGTTTTGGTGGGACTGACGTAAGAACTGGACTCTCCACTATACGACGAATCACTACTTAACTTGGGCATGATTTCGACTCGCACAGCAAATTTCGCGCATAAAGGTGGTAGTTGGGTGTACAATCTAAACATGAATAATACAAACAATAAAGTAGCCTCGGAATGGACTGAAACTTTGATTGAGGTTTTGAAATATGGTCAGGAGTAGATAGGGAATCACATGGTAGTCAAGGGGTCGGTTTGATTATGAATGAAAAAGCAAGATATAATGTTCCAAAAACGACTTAAATACTTTTTTTCTCCCCTTTTCAGATAGTTGGAAAAAAATCTTTCTGATTGTAGGATTTATTATAAAGATACGGAAATATACGCTGAAGTAAAGGAATTACCTTCTTCGTTTTAAATCAAATACAACTTTAGTCATTTTTATCTGAAGAACATTGAACATAACATATGGTCGTTGCGAAGCGCGACGACCAAATTGCGCGCAGCAAGCGCGCTCAAACTTTTGGGTTTCTATTATACGATGAACAGAAACGAGCGTGAAGCGCGAGGTTCACATGGTGATCATACCAAATATCGAGCGCGAAGCGCGAGTGTCGTGATGAGAATGTGTTCCTTAAGGTCGATAGAACCTTAAGTAAATTAGTTCTTATTTTTATGTAAAACTGACATAATTAAACCAAAAGCAGGTCATAACGATGAAGCTTACTAAGAGAGTATTAGCCTGCGAAGCGCGCAATAGCGAGCACACGAAGTGTGAAAACCTAGGCGACAAATGTGTCCGAGCGCGCAGCGCGAGGTGAATGCATTATCGAGCGCGAAGCGCGAGATAAACATATAATCGAGCGCGAAGCGCGAGATCCAACAGGTGCGCGCCCTAGGCGCGCTGAAACTTGCGAGCGAAGCGAGCCGCGCGCGAAGCGCGCGATGAGAATGTGCCCGCGAAGCGGGCAGATTTTTTGCTTTATAATTATTGATCTTCTAGGTATAAAGTTGTTTTTATACATGAAAAAAAATTATAATGGTTAGGGAAAATGAAAAATTTTTCAGGGAAAAGTCCGGAATGTCAGGGAATTTTGAAATTGGGATTTTGTAGCAACCCTGTTGTAATATTTCTGTTTTTATAAAATTATTTATTCTTTTTTATTTATAAATCTCATAAGGTATCGTTGGAAGGACTGGAGGAGGCAAAAGTTCCCTCATCGTCGCACTTTTCAGACTTTGCGAACTTTCTGGTGGAAAGATCACAGTCGATGGTATCGATGTATCAAAAATTGATCTCGAACTTCTCAGAAGTAAAATTTTCATCATACCGCAAGATCCTGTACTATTCGGCGGAACAATTAGGTAAATTATTTTTTCCTCCTCAAATTTTAATTTAAAATTTAGAATTTTATTTCCTGTGTTAAGGAATTTTAATATCCCTAAAATAGTACATTTTTCGTATTTAAAAGCTTTGAAAGTAGGGTGTTCTATAATTAAAAATTTTGATTTCATCCAAAGATAACGTTGGATCAATAAAAATCGGTTTTGTCCTAATTTTTTTACAAACTGTGAGCGGATGTTAATATTTATACAGGGTGTCCATGTATTCAAAATACATATTTATATTTTCTGATTCCTTGTGAAAAACTGAGTAGAAAATGTTCAATAAAAAAATTTGATTAAATGCATAATTACCGAGTAATTAGCAATTACAGGTTATCCAATCAAAAAAATGCGTTAGATAGCCGACAGTCCATGTGCCATCGCTAACAGTGTGTGAGAATACAAGTTCATAACGTATAATTTCCCCTCCGTTTATTTTTGTAGCAGGTTTTGACTCTTTGGTGCAACTTCACACTTAAACGAGATTCGAAAATTAAAAAGTATCTTTTTCGTAGCAAACAAATTAGAAAACATTGCTCGACGAGTTAATTAAAATGCATGCGTTGTTTGAAATCTGTAGAATCCTCCTGAATTCTTAGCATTCCGCAGAATTCCTTCTAGTTCTGTAGAAATAATTACTTTAACATTTTTGAATTACCCTAAACACTTTTGAATACATTAAATTATTTAGATTTTCAAGACTTTTAAATACGAAGTGTATAAACTGTCGGTACGGGTAAAAAAAATGGTCGGTACCGGTTTTTGAACCGTACATGAAATTCAAGGAATTCAAGGAATTTACGGGATTTAAGAAATTCATGGAACTCAAGGATTTCATGGAATTCAAAGAATTCACGGAATTCATGGAATTAACGGAATTGAAAGAATTCGAGGAATTCGGGGAATTCATGGATTTCGCGAAATTCATAGAATTCACGGAACACATGGAATTTATCGAATTCACGGAATTTATGGAATTCACAGAATTCATGAAATGCATGGAATTCAAGGAGTTGATGGAGTCCACGGAATTCCAAGAATTCTCGGAATTCACAAATTTCAAAGAATTCGTGGAATTCACACTGTCGGTACCGTTAAAAAAATTACCGGTACCGACAATTTTTTTTACCGGTTTTTGAACCGTTAATTCAAGGAATTCACTGAATGCACGGAATTCACAGAATTCAGGGAATTAACGAAATTCAAGGAATTCATGAAATTCACCCCTTCCAACAGCTCGTGGCGGCTGGATGGTGCCCCTGCGACTGGACACAGAATTAATGATGGTCAAACCCCTACCCCTTTCGGACACTTCGTGGGTGCTGGAAGGCACCCCTGTGACTGCTCATAGAAATAATGTTGGTCAAACAACTACCCCTTTCCAATATCTCTTGGGGACGCAAGGCACCCCTGTGACTAGTCGCACAAATAATGTTGGTCAAAGCCCTATCCATGCATCTGTCTAATTCTTCTTCTGTGATCAATCACAGAAATAAGTTCAGTTTTACCCCTAACATTTTCTAATTTTTTTTGGTCTGTGACGTCAACTAGCAAGATGGCTGAAATTGAGGATCATACAGTAGAAATAAACACATGGGAGAAAAATAAATTTTTTAATATTTTTGCCGGCAATTTAAGATCTATCGACAATTTTGTTTACAGGTACAGACAACTTTTTTTTTACCGGTACCGACAATTTTTTTTTACCGGCACCGGTTTTGCATACACAACCTTTCAAATGCTGTAAATTCCTCCGAATTCTCCGGAATTCTCCGAAGTTTGATACAATCATTGCAGTGTTTCTAATTCTTTCACAATTAGTCTAGTTAGTCGACTGCAGCTATCAGTGAATGAAGATGTACTTGTTAATTAAATCCCGCAGAATTCACACGAATTTTGTAGAATTCACTTCAAAATGTTTTTTTTTTATTAATTTGAAGAGCTTTGATTACTTTTCAACCTATGAAAATACAGATTAAATTATTTGAAATATAAAGATTTTTAAATTCTCCAAATTCCTCTGAATTCGCTGAAGTCTAGTAAATCCATCGCACAATAAGTCAAGTTAAGACGACGGTTAGAAAAAGCAAGACTCAATGTTTTTAAATTCCAAAGAATTCAATGTTTATTATCATTGCTTCAAAGTTTTTAAAATTGTGGAAAGAATTAGGAATAGTGCTATGGTTTTAGTAAAACCCTGAAGGATTCACAGGAATTCGTAGAATTTATGAGCTCTTCAATTACAAATAATTCAATATGTATTATCGTAGCTTGAAAAGTATTCAAAAATCTTTTGATTAATTCAAAAGTATTGAATGTATTTCTAAAGAATTTGATAGAATCGTGTGTAATTCAAATAAAGGGTATATCTTCCTTCAGTCGTACCCACGCTGACTCCCAAACTTGACTAATTGGGAAATAATTAGGAATAGTGCTATGATTTTATTAGAATTCAGAAAAATTCTGAAGAATTTATAGGATTTATGAGTCTTTCTACATATTCTAAACTACTGATTGCGTATTTTCATAGCGTGAAAAGTATTTGAAATTCTTTAAATTAATTCTAAAGTGTTGGAAGGTATTCCACATAATTCGTGACAACTTTCCGGAATTCAAAAGACGAGTACGTCTTCATTCACTGGTAGCTAGGCTGTCGTCTTAACTTGACTTATTGTGTAAGACTTACGAAATTTGCGATGGATTTAGTAGAATTCAGCGAATTCAGAGGAATTTGGAGAATTCAGAAATCTTTAAATTTCAAATAATTTAATCTGTATTCTCATAGGTTTAAAAGTATTAAAAACTCTTCAAATTCATAAAAAAAGCATTTTGAAGAGAATTCTACAAAATTCGTAAGAATTCTAAGGGAATCAATTAACAAGTACATATTAATTCACTGCTAGCTTAGCAGTCGACTAACTAGACTAACTGTGAAAGAATTAGAAACAATGCATTGATTGTATCGAAATTCGGAGAATTCGGAAGAATTTATAGTATTTAAAAGGTTTTGTATGCAAAGCCGGTACAATCTTGCTAGTCGATGTCACAGACTAAAAAAAATTAGAAAAGGTTGGTGGTAAAACTGAACTTATTTTTGTGATTAATCCCAGAAGACGAATCAGAGAGATGCAGGGATCGAGCTTTGACCAACATTATTTCTGTGACCAGACACAGGGTTGCCTTCCCGCCCCCATGAAGTGTTGGAAAGGGGTAGGGGTTTGACCAGAATTATTTCTGCGACCAGTTACAGGGGTGCCATCCAGCCGCCACATGCTGTTGGAAGGGGTGAATTTCGTGAATTGCTTGAATTTCGTTAATTCCCTGAATTCTGTGAATTACATTACCAACATTACATGGCCAACAGCCATACCACGCTGAAAACCCCAGTTCTCGTCAGATCACTGAAGTTAAGCAGCGTTGGGCGCGGTTAGTACATGGATGGGTGACCATTCGAGAAAACCGAGTGCTGGTGGCACATCGTGGGTGTGGTGAGCCCACACTTGTAGTTATTTTACTACAAGCTATCACCCTAGAAACACTACCCGAATCGGGTAGTGTCACGCCTACCCTGAAAGGGAAATGGCTTAATGGTATACATGAATGCCGGTACCGGTAATGTTTTTTTACTGGTACCGACAATTTTTTACGGGTACCGACAGTGCGAGTTCCACGAATTCTTTGAGTTTCGTGAATTCTGAGAATTCTTAGAATTCCGTCAATTCCGTGAATTTCATGAACTCCGTTAATTCCATAAATTCCATGAATTCCTTGAATTCCGTGAGCTCATTGAATTTCTTGAATTTCATGTACGATTCAAAAACCGGTAAAAAAAATTGTCGGTACCGGTATTTTTTTTACCGGTGCCGAAAATGTTTTTTACTGGTACGGAAAGTCTGAATTCCACGAATTCTTTGAAGTTCGTGAATTCCATGAATTCCGTGAATTTCATGAACTTCGTGAATTCCGTGAATACCATAAATGCCGTAAATTCCACGAATTCCGTGAATTAACTCGTTGAGCAATGTTTTCTAATTTGGTTGCTACGAAAAAGTTACTTTTTAATTTTCAAACCTCGTTTAAGTGTGAAGAAGCACCAAAGAGTCAAAGCCTCCTACAAAAATAAACGGAGGAGAAATTATACGTTCTGAACTTGTATTCTCACACACTCTTCGCGATAGCACATGGACTGTCGGCTATCTAACGCATTGTTTTGAGTGGTTAATCTTTAATTGCTAATTACTTGGTAATTATGCATTTAATCAAATTTTTTTATTGATCATTTTCTATTCAGTTTTTTGCAAGGAATCAGAAAATATGAATATGTATTTTGAATACATGGACACCCTGTATAGTAATTATACTTTGTTATATGATATAGTTTGCTTAATGAGATACATACTTCGACATAGAATAAATAATACTTGGGAAGAAATTTCTTGTCATAGTATAAACATAATTTTAAATAGAGTAGGTTTGTTGACCCTACGTTATCTCTGTTCAGGTTTTAAATATTGCACAAGTCTTTTTACGAGTTTCTGGAAATATTCAACTTTCCGTGATTTAAAAAAAATGAAAATAATTTACTTTTTTATTTTTTCTTTAGTTTACTTTAGGTACTTAGTTTCAATTTTAATACTATTAACATTTTCGAATTTGAAATTCAAAACCTAGAAAATTCTACTGCTTTAATTGAGAAGATTACAATTTAAATCATTTCTCAAGTTTCTAAAACATTTTTTCAAATATTCAAATCGAGTCATTTCAAAATCAGTTATCTGAAAATGAATAATTTGATATTTAAATTATATATTCTCAAATTTAAAGCCATAATCTCTGGTTGAGTAATATTAAGTTTGAATTTTTCCAAATTTAATTATTTATTATTATTATTAATAAATTATTAATAATTTTTTGTGTTAATAACAAAAATTTCCAATTAAAGGTTTATCAAAAAATGTGCTAAAGCTATAGACTATAAAATGGATGCTGGAGTTTGAAAGTTTTCTGTTTTGAAAATAGTTTAAATTATAAAAAAGTAGTTGTGCCAAAAATCAGGTCGTTGAAAAAAAGTTTTATATGATTTTAAGAATTTAATTGATATTATCAGTCATGTCTTATGAAATAAAAAGATTACTTTTAATGAAAAAAGTCTAAAACTAGCGAAAAAAGATAATTTTAACAATACTTTTTGTAATTGAATTTTTTGTTACTATCGCTTCTTACGAATTTTTGAAAATTGGTTGAATTTTAATAATCGATGGCTTGTTTTTCCGGGGAAAATATTCTAGACAATTCTACTGTTTCCAATTTTAAAATAATTTTTTTATGGCTGAAATCGTTACAATTTTTTGGAAAGAAAACATTTTTTTTTAATAACGATATTTAAAGATTATTTTCTTATCTTCAAAATTAGAAACAGTATTTTAAGATTCCAAGTAGTTTTTAATAGATTTAAATAATTTGAAGGGATTTCAAATGATTTTTAATTAAAAAAAAAATTCTAAGTAACTTTCAAGAGCTTTAAAAAGTTTTAAAGGATTTCCAAGCATTTTAATAATTTTAATGGATTTGACAAAAAATGCATGGAGTTGAACCATTTTCTAAAATTTCGAAAGATATGGAACGATTTTATAGAATCCATAAGGTTTTAGGATATTTTAAAAGATTCCAAAGGATTTTATATATGTTTTGTGATAATATTTCAATGCTTTTAATGGATTCTAAAGGTCTCAAGGTATTTTAATAAATTTTCAAAGATTTCAGGAAATACTAGATTTCATATAATTTCACGGGATTTTATAATATCTTTATTGATTTTAAAGAATGTATTCACAAGAATTAAAGGATTTCGTGGAGTTTCAATGATTTAAAGAGATTTTCAAATATTTTTTGCAATTAATTTGAATTCATTTGGAATTCACTCTGAATTCTTATTAATTTGTCCCACATTTTTGGTCAAAAATGTTTTTTTTTAGTTAAAAATGTATGTCTTTTTTTTTAAATTCGTTTTTTTTTGTAGAAAATGAAACTTCTTGGTGAAAAATTACTATTGTGGTCAGAAATTGAATCATTTTGTTGAAAATTCGTTTTTTTTCTTCGTTGAAAATTAATTTTTCGACTGAAATCTTAACTGTTACATTTCTTATTGTAAATTGATCTTTTTTTAGTTGAAAATTTAACTGTTTGGTTGAAAATTCATGTATTTTGTTAAAAATTTGTCTTTTTTGGTAGAAAATTAATCTTCTCGGTTAAAAATTCATCCTCTTTGTTGAAAGTTCAAATATTTTGCTAAAAATTGATCTTTTTTAGTTGAAAATTCATGTGGTTTGTAGAAAATTCGTCTTTTTCAGCAAAAAATTAATCATCTTGGTTGAAAATTAATGTTTTTCTTCGAAAATTCAATTGTTTCGTTGAATGTTCAACAATTTGGTGAAAAAGTCATTTTTTGGGTGAAAATTCAACTAGGTTGGTAGAAAACTCAACTATTTGGTTTACAATTAATTTTTTTTGCTGTGGAAAATTAATCTTATTCATTGAATATTCGTCTTTTTTGGTAGAAAATTAATCTTCTTGTTTGAAAAGTCATCTATTTTGTTGAAAATTTGTCTTTTTTTTGTAGAAATTTCATCTTCTGGGTTGAAAATTCCACTATTTGGTTGAAAATTCCATTAAAAATTGAAATATTAGGTGGAAAATTCGTGTATTTTGTTGAAAATGATTCCTTTTTGGTAAAAAATTAATCTTTTATGTTACAATTTTATTTCTTTGGTTGAAAACAAAAATTTTATTGAAAATTAATTTTTTTAACTAAAAATTTAACTATACTATTTTTCGTCGAAATTTTTTTTTAGATAGACAATTAATCTTTTTGGTTGAAAATTCATTTGTTTGGTTGAAAATTTAACTATATTGTTAAAAATGTATTTTATTTGGTTAAAAACTTATTTCTCTAACTTAAAATTAAACTATTCTATTTTTTGTTGAAAATTCCATTAAAAATTAAAATATTTGGTTGAAAATTCATGTATTTTGGTTATAAATTATTATTTTTCTTAGTAGAAAATTAATCTTTTTGGTTAAAATTTCACTTCTTTGGTTCAAAATTAGTTTTTTTTTTGATAGGCATTAAATCTTTTCGGTTGAAAATTCATCTTCTGGGTTCCAAATTCAGCTATTTGGTTAAAAATTTATTTTTTTGATTGAAGATGCATCATTGAAAGTTCGTTTTTTTTGTTGAAAATGAATTTTTTTACGAAAAAAGTAGCTATTTCATTTTTGCTAGAAAATTAATTTATTTTTACTGGAAAGTTCTCTTATTTTGTTGAAAACTCGTCTTTTCTAGCAAAAATTCAATTATTTTGGTAGAAATTGCATCTTTTTTTGTTGTAAATTCATCTTTTTTTCCAAAATTCATCTTTATGACTTAAAAACTCAACATTTTGGATAAAATTGTTTTCTTTATTGATTAAAAAATCATTCTTGGTTAAAAATTCAACTCTTTGTTGAAAGTTCGTATTTTTCGGTTTAATTTAACATTTTTTTAAAATTGAAAATTAAGATATTTTTTGATGGAAATATCAACTATTAAACTTTTTGCCGAGAATTAATTTGTTTTATTAAAAATTCATCAGTTTGGTTGAAAATTTAACAATTTTGTTGAAAATTAAATCTTCAAGTTTTCTCAGATCTATTATGCACACAAATGTGACATTCTTTGTCACTGTCCTTCAACTGAACCTCAATTCTTTATATGTATGTGAATTTGACAACATTCCTTCCTTCGAGTTATTTAAATTACCCAATCGACATTGAGGAAAAGCAACAATAATGCTTTCGAGATTTTCGTGACACATCTATTTTTTAAAGAAAGATTACTGACCTTTTCTGTAAAATAAGTTTTTTTTATGAACAATTTTCACGACAATATTTTGTTTATAAAAAATATATCTTAAAGAAAGAACGTCAGAACCGTATTTGCATCTGATAAATGGCCTCGAACAATTAAAATATTAAAATGAAAAGAATCCACAAAATGTTTTTTGTAATTTCATAACAAAAGAAGTGATACATTAAGAATTTTCAATTTTATAATTACATTTTTGATTATTTAGATGTTCGTCAATAAGTTTATTTAATTTTTTATTATCTTAGGATTAGGGTGAAACCTACTGTTTCTTATGAATTATCAAAGTAGTTCAACTTCAAAACAGCTAGTTGAATTTTCAACCAAAAAAGGTGAATTCTCAACACAAAATGCAATAGTTGATGTTTTAACCAACAAAAGATTTTTATTCTAAATAAAAAAAAAACAGTTGTATTGAACCAAGAAAGATTTTTCAGTCGATAAAAGAAAAAAATTTAATCCAAAATGTTTAATTTTCAAGACAAAAAGACGAGCTTTCTACAAAACAGTCGAATTTTCAACATAATAGTTTAATTTTCAACGAAAAAGATGAATTTTCTACCAATAAAGACAAATTCTCAATGAAACAGATTATATAGTTGAATTTTCAACGAAGAAGATTTAAAAAAATTAATTTTTAACAGAAAAAAAAACATTTTTATTAAGCTTTTTAACCAAAGAAATGATTTTTCAAATAAAATTATGAATCTTAAAAAAAAAAGATTTTTCAAGAAATTATTTCAACTTTCTGCAAACGAGTGGAACTTTCAACCTAAAAATATGGATTTTCAATGAGAAATGTAATACTTGAGATTCTAACCAAAAATATTTTAATTTTCAATTAAAAACAGTTGAATTTAACCAAAAAAGACGAATTTTCAACAAGATACAGAAATTTTCAACCAAAGAAATTAATTTTAAGCCAAGAGGATTAATTTTCGATCAAGAAATATAACTTTCAACAAAATACATACATTTTTAACCAAATAATTGCATTTTTAAACTAAAAGGAGACATTTTTAACCAAAATCTAATAGTTTATTTTTCACCTAACTAGTTAATTTCTCAGTTTAAAAAAATGGTTTTTTAACAAACAAAAAAAAAGATTTTTCAACAAACTTTTCAATCAAAGAGAGGATTTTTCAACTAAAAAGATGTATCTTCAACCAAAAAAATAATAATTTTTAGAAAGTAGTAAAACTTTCAACCTAAAACGATGAATTTTCAACAAAAAATTTAATACTTGATATTTCAACCAAAAAATATTTTAATTTAAAATTAAAAAAAGTTGCATTTCACCAAAAAGACGAAATTTCAAACCAAATACTTGAATCCTCACCTAAAACAGAATCATTTTCAACCAAATAGTTGTATTTTTAAACTTTTTAACAAAACAAAAAATGATTTTTTACCAAAAGAATCATTCCCAACAAAATATATAAATTTTCAGCTAAATAGTTAGATTTTCAACCAAGAGGATTAATTTTATACAAAAAAAAACAGAATTTTTAACAAAATATATTAATTTTTAACCAAATAATTGATTTTTAAACCAAAAGGATAGAATTTTAACCAAAAATCGAATAGTTAAGTTTGCATTAAAAAAATTAATAAAACGGTTTTTTAAACAATTTTTTCCACAAACAATTGAATATTCAACCCCGAAAATATCAATTTTCAATGAAAAAGTTAATTTTCAACCATGCAGTTGAATTTTCAATGAAATAGTCAAATTTTCAATTAAAAAAATTAATTTTTAACCTGAACAAAAACGAATTTTCAAAAAAAATGTCAACCAAATAAGAGATGACTTTTCAATTAAAATTATGAATCTTCAACAAAAAAAAAATGAATTTTTAAGAAAGTGATACAACTTTTGACCAAGGAGTGGAACTTTCAACCTAAAAATATTAATTTTTAACAAAAAAATGTAATACTTGATATTTCAACCAAAGAGTCGCATTTTTAACCTTTTCAATAAATAAAAAACGATTTTCTATCGAAAAAGAGGAATTTTCAACAAAATGCATAAGTTTTCAACTAAACAGTTTAATTTTCAACCAGGAGGATTAATTTTCTACCGAAAAAGAAGACTTTTTAATAAAATGTACGAATTTTTCACCAAATAGTTGAATTTTCAACTAAAGAAATAAATTTTCAACCAAATCGATGAACCTTTAACTAGAGAAATTAATTTTTAACAAAGCAGTTCTACTTTCGATCAAATATTTGAATTTTCTACCAGATTGTTGAATTTTCAAACTAAAAAGAAGGATGTTCAACATAATAGTTGAATGTTCAATCAAAAAGGATAACTTTATAAAAAAAAATTTCACATTTTCAACAAAATAATCAAATTTTGAACCAAATAATAAAATTTTTAATCAAAAAAGATGAATTCTTATTCAAAAATAGATAACTATTTTGACTATAAAGAATCTAATTTTTTCGAAGTCTTAATTTTTTTTTATTTCATTCTAAAATCTGTACATTTTTAAATATGCAAATATAGTCACGATTGGGTAGAAGCGCCGCGCCAAGAAATATTTTAATTGTTTTGACTTTTTTTTTATTTGAGATTCGTAAGTTAGCGAATAAGAGCTTTAAAATTAACCTTCATATTTCCATAAGCGGCGGTTCGTCATTTTTTGGTCTATGGAAAAATCTTCAATTGACGATGTTTTTCGTTTCTCAATAAGGAATGACAAATAAAAATTTTAAATGGTCCACTTTTAAGTTGTAAAATTTATTAATTTTCAATTTTATATTCTTAGCATGGTTGAAAAATCAATTCATTTTGCAATAATAAATGACGTAGTTAAATTTTAAGTTAAAGAACTAATTTTCGGAAAATACGAATTTTCAATAAAATAGTTCAATTTTCAAGCAAAGAGGGGAATTTCCAACTAAACTGACAATTATTCAACGGAAAAATTATTTTTCAACGAAGTAGTTGAATTTTCAACCAAAAAGATTAATTTTCAACCAAAAAAGATTAATTTTCAACTAAGAAGATTAATTTTATAAAAAAAAACGAATTTTCAGAAAAATACATCAATTTTGAACTAAAAGAAAATCAATTTTGAACAAAAAATAGAATAGTTAAATTTTCAATTGAAAAAATTAATTTTCAACAAAAAAAAACAACTAATTTTCAACAGAGTAGTTAAATTTTCTGCCAAAGAGATGAATATTCTACTAAAATGATGAATCTTCAACCAAAACAATGAATTTTTAACAAAGTAATTCAAATTTCAAGCAAGTAGTAGACAGGACCTTGGCTAATTGTAAAAATAAGTTAAAAATATGCATAATACTAATTTTTCAAAATTTTCCAAATGTTAATCTTCCATTTTTAATTTTTACGTTTTAAACGATAAGAAATTTCAATTTGAAAGGCTATACATTTGATATTTTACTATTTTCAGCAATTTAAATAAAATTTTTTAAATTTTAAACGCTCTAAATTAAAAAATGGCTCACTTTTAAGTTGTAAAATTGTCTCGAAATCTTAAGGATTGTTGCAAAAATCTGGAATATGCTCTAAAATTCTTGAATGAAATTTTTAAGAATTTGAAATATATTTTTTTTTTATTTTAGAGCCCATGTGGATCCTTTTGGAAAGTATAAAGATTTGGAAATATGGACTGCTCTCGAAAAGTCTCGAATAAAAGACAAAGTAGCTTCCATGCCCGGCCAACTGAATGAACCTGTTGAAGCTGGAGGAAGCAATTTAAGCATGGGTGAAAGACAACTTTTATGCTTGGCAAGAGCTGTTCTCTGTCGAAGCAAAGTAAGTTTAAAAACATTTTTCTGTATATCATAAACCTAGGGGAATTTAGGAATTTTCTAAACAAAATTTATTGAAATTTTTTTTTCATTCTCGTCCTGAATGAAAAGGTATTTGTTTGCATTATTATTTTTTTAGCAGCTCTAAAAATTAAGCCAATAAGTTTCCCCCCAGAAGAGAGAATTTTAACCCAATTTTCCCCGTTCCCCGCCTTTTTACATGGTTTCGATTAATTTTCTAAGAATCATAAACAGAAATTCAGTAAAATTAGAAAATAAGACGCTTTGAAAGAGATTCTTTTTGATGATACCAATTTCAAATATGTCCTAAACCAGAAAGATAAATCAATTCTGTATTTGCAAATCAAAAACATCTTTCAACAGGCCAAAATGCTCTAAAAATAATTCTAAAATAATTCTTTTAAATAAAATTAATTTGTATGGTACATTAAATTCAATTTTAAACGCTTCAAGTTGAATTCTTAACCAAAAAGATGAATTTTCAACCAAGAATATCAATTTTCTAGCAAAAAAGAAGAATTTTCAACTAAAATGATGAATCTTCCACCAAAAACAAATCTTCAACAACGTTCAACTTTTAACCAAGTAGTTGAATTTTCAATAAAAAAAAGATTACTTTTCAATGAAATTGCTGATTTTTCAACAAAATAATTGAATTTTTAACAAATTAATAAAATTTTCAACCATGAAAGATAATTTTGCAACAAAAAATGTCATAGTTGATATTATAACTAGAAAATATTTTTATTTCAAATAAAAAATAGTTGAATTCTTCCAACCAAATATGGCTTTTCGACAAAATTGTTTATTTTTTAATCAAATTGTCGAATTTCAATCCACAAGGACGAATTTTCTATAAGAACAGTTTAATTCCAAACCCTAAAATATGAATTTTGAACAAAAAAGTTAATTTTTAACTAAATAGTTTCTACCAAAATAGTTGAATTTTAAACCCAAAAATATACATTAAAAAAAGAAATAGTTACATTTTCAAACATAGATGAATTTTCAAATAAAATGATGAATCTTCAAACAAAAAATGAATTTTCTAGTAAAAAAAGACGAATTTTCTAAAAAACAGTTGAATTTCAAGCAAAAAGAATGACTTTTTAACGAAATTGTTGAATTTCCAACAAAATAATTACATTTTCTACCAATTAATAAAATTTTTAGCCATGAAACATGAATTCTCAACGAAAAATATAATAGTTGATATTGTAACCAAAAAATATTTTTATTTTAAATAAAAAAAAGTTGAATTCATTTTAAAAAATTTGCCTTGAAAAAAATTCAAATTATTTTAAACAAAATATAGATTTTTTGAAGATTTTGAAATAAAATTTCTAGGCTTTTTAAGTATTTAAAACATTTCAAATGATTTCCTCTTTCAGAAAAGCATGCAGAAAATTATAAAGCAAAATTATTCAATTTTGCGAGATTGCAAAATTTTACATTAAATTGGAATAAGTTTAAGAGATATTTAAAAGTTTGGAAAAGATGCAAAAATAATTTTTAACTTAAAAAGATTTCAAACAAATTTAAAACAAAATGTAGATTTTTGAAGATTTCGAACAAAATGTTTAGAAACTTTTAAGAATTTTTAAAGTTTTCAAGAGAATAAAAAAATGTTCTTAAGATTTCAGAGAAAATTTTTAATGATTTTTCATTTCCCAAAATTTATGATAACAGAATATTTAAAAAGATTTTGAAACATTACACAATATGTCTAAAATTTTCAAAAAAAAATCGGAAGATTTTAAGGGAATCTTTTTAATTTTGCAGAATTTTTTCAATTTAAAAACTTAAAACAAGATGTAGATTTTTGAATATTTTGAAATAAAATTTTGAAGCTTTTAAGAATTTTGAGTGATTTTAAGACAACACAAAAATTGTCTTAATATTTCTGGGAAAATTTTAAATGATTTTTTACTCACAAAATTCATTTCAAGAGAATATTTTTAAAAAATTGAAATAGTTCTTAAATTGCCAAAAAAGAAATCTTAAGATTTTAAGGGAATCTTTTTAATTTTGCAGAATCTTTTCAAAATTTTAGGAAAAAATCCAAGTTTTTTACAAAAATAATTAAAAATTGAGAAGATTTCAAAAAACTTAAAACAAAATGTAGATTTTTTAAGATTTCGAACGAAACCTTTAGAAGCTTTTTAAGAATTTCGAAATTTTTCAAGAAAATAAAAAAATGTTCTTAAGATTTCAGGGAAAATTTTTAATGATTTTTTATTTCACAAAATTTATGATAAGAGAATATTAAAAAAGATTTTGAAACATTCCACAATATTTCTAAAATTTTCAACAACAAAATCTGGAAGATTTTAAGGGAATTTTTTTTAATTTTGTAGAATCTTTTCAAAATTTTAGGAAAAAATCCAAGTTTTTCAAAAATAATTTAAAAATTGAGAAGATTTCAAAAAACTTAAAACAAAATGTAGATTTTTGAAGATTGCGAACACAAAATTTAGAAGTTTAAGAAATTTGAAAGGTTTCAAGAGAATGAAAAAATTCCCCTAAAATCGTTAAAAAAGAATTTAGAATATTTTGAACTTTGAAGAGAATCTTTTTAATTTTTCCGGATTTCTTCAAAAGATATTTCGAAGTTTTTCAAACATTTTAAAAATAATTGAAAAATTGTAAAGATTTAAAAAAACTTAAAACAGAATGTAGATTTTTGAAGATTTTAAAATAAAATTTATAAGCTTTTTAAGAATTTTGAAAGTTTCTGAGACAATGACAAAATTTTCTTAAGATATCTGAAAAAATTTTCAATGATTTTTTATTTTTCGAAATTTTGTTTTAACAAGATATTTAACAAGATTTTGACACATTCCAAAATATTTCTAGAATTATCGGGACGACTGAAAAATACCGAAAAATAAAATTTTCGACATTGTAAAATTACCGAATTGGGAAATTCCGGAGTAATAAAATTCCCGAAATTATATAATTGTCGAAATATAAAAAAACCCGAATTGGAAGATTCCCGAATAATACAATTCTTGAACAGTTTATAATATTAACGAATTCGAAAGTTACCGAATAATAAAATTCCTGACAGAAAATTTCCAAATTATAAAATATCCGGAATAGAAAATTCCTGATTGATAAAATTCGTGTATTTAAACAATTAATTTTTTTTAAATAAATATGATTCATTTATGAAAAATAAAATAATCAAATATTTTTATGAAAGAAAACAATTCTGTGAATTTAAAATAACAATATTTATAAAATATATATTTCTGAATAAAAATTTTGTTTAAAAATGTGCTTAGTATTTTTTTTAAATTCCAAAAAACGTTCTCAAAAATAGAATTTTCAATATAAATAAAAAAGGACCTTGGAGATAAATCAGTGCTGAATTGAATCCTCCTAAGATCCTTAGGAATACGTTATTATGTACGGAGAAAATGTAAGGGTGAAATTTTTTTTCCGTTTAGGTACAGGTGTTTTATACTTTTTTTCAAACAAGGTTTTCTTTAATCAAAATATTTAATCATTGCATTTTGAATAAATAAATAATATTGAATAAAAAACAATTTTTTTAATTGGGGAATTTTACAGTGTCGGGAATTTGATTTTTTGGGATTTTTCAGTCGTCTGTTTTAGTCCTACCAACTCCCAAATTATAATATTCCCGATAGAATATTGCTCAATTATAAAATATCCAAAACTCTCATTTTTTTTTAATGGATTTTTGTGTGGAATCGATCAAATTTCCGGGCGTTATTCATAAAAATTCGAAAAAAAAATTTCTGCTCTACCCTATTTCAGAGTGTGTCATCCAAATTTAGTCGTTAGATTCTTGTTTTTTGTTTTAAATTTCCTAGAAATTCGTAGGAAAAATAATAATTATTTGAATTGCAGATTCTTATACTGGACGAGGCAACAGCCTCAGTGGATCCTGAAACGAGTTCAATTCTCGATCAAACAATTCGAGAGGAATTTGCAAATTGCACAGTCATCATAATAGCTCATCGCCTGCAAACGGTTGTGACCTGCGATCGTGTTATTTTTATTGAAAACGGAAAAGTTGCTGAATTGGGCAAACCCTCAGATCTTCTTTCCAATCCAGACTCAAAATTTGCAAAAATGATGAAGAGTATGGAAAAATCGGTTAAGAATTTTTAAAAGGAGGATTTTTTTAAAACAAGTACCAGATCGTGATTTGCAATTATTTTTAGAACGAGTCTTAAAAAGTGTCTTAAAAAGTATTAAAAAGTCAGAATTAAAAATGGACTTGTTATTAATATAAGAAAGAATAATTTTCGCCAATTTGAGCATTTTTTTATTTAATTTCTCTTTTATTTAACACTTTTTTATACTCTTTCTGTACATAGTTTTTAAATGTAAACTCAGTTTTTAATCTTATGACCTTATCTTTAGAAGAAGAAGTACAGAATTTATGATTCCTGTTTGTCTAACTTACGTACTGCCTTTATAAACAGTTGCATCAACGATTCGCTTTTAAAAGTGCTGACTTTTATATTTATACAAGAGATAAATGTATTTTGTAATTAAAAGACTTATTGAAAAGTTAATGTTAATAAAGATTAAATGTTTACTTTACTTGCTTCATCAATCGCGCTCTACGTGCACGTGTAGTTTTTTTATTTGGGGGGAAAAATGATTATTAATGAAAAATAAAAATTCCGAATAACTACTTATTTTTTAACATTATTTGTTTTTAAGGTTATATAAATATAATTTTTACAAGATTCTTGAGAAAATTCTAAAAGATTTTTGAAGATTTCAGATTTCAAATCACAATTTCTTCAAAGAAGTTAATTTTCAACCAAATAGTTGAAGTTTTAACAAAAACAGATGAATTCTCAACCAAAAATGTAATTGCTTTCATATTTCAAATAAAAAATATTTTGATTTTAAATTAAAAATAGTTGAATTTATCTAAAAAAGTACTATTATTTTGTAGTAAATATTTTCTAAAAAAGTGGTTGAATTTTCAACAAAATAAAAGCATTTTCAACCATTTAATAAAAATATTTAACCATGAAAGATAAATGATCAACAAAAAATGTGATACTTGATATTTTAACCAAAAAAGATTTTAGTTTTAAATAAAAAATGGTTAAATTTATCCAAAAAAGGCGAATTTTTCTGGGTTTTTTTGTGTCAAGAAGGAAAACGAATTTGAACCAAATTGTTGAATTTTCCTTAAAATAGCTGATTTTCAATTAAAAGGGAATCTTCAGTCAAAAAATAGAAATAAATTGAATCAAATTATTGAATTTTCAAGCCAAAAAGACGAATTTTCAAAAAAATAGTTATGTTTTATATCAAGGAGATGACTTTTTAACTAAAATAATGAATCTTCAACCAGAAAAATAAATTTTCAAGCCAAAAAGATGGATTTTCTAAAAAACAGTTGAATTTCAACGAAAAAGGATTAATTCTCAATGAAAAAAGATTTTTATTTCAAATTAAAAATAGTCGAATTCATCCAAAAAGATACAATTTTCCAACAAAATAGTTGATTTTTCAAACAAATTGTTTAATTTTTCGAGCCAAATAGACGAATTTTCTAAAAAAATAGTTGAATTTTTAACCCACAATTCTGAATTCTCACCAAAAAAGTTATTTTCCAATTAAATATTATCTATAAAAATAGTTTAATTTTTAATTCATAAAGTCGAATTTCCGACTAAAATAATAATGAATCTTAAACCAAAAAAATAAATTTTCAAGCCAAAAAGATGGATTTTCTACAAAACAGTTGAGTTTCAACGAAAAAAGATCAATTCTGAACGAAAATGTAATTGTTTTGATATTTCAACTGAAAAATATTTTTATTTTAAATTATAAATAGTTGAATTCTAAAAAAATACGACTTTTCAACAAAATAGTTGATTTCTCAACCAAATAGTGGATTTTTCAACCAAATTGTGCGAAAATGATGAAGAGTATGGAAAAATCTATGGGAAAATATGAAAAAATTAATTTTCAAAAGCCAAAAAGACGAATTTTCTACAAAACAGTTGAATTTCACCCAGAAAGGATAACTTTTCATCGGAATTTCTGATTTTTCAACAAAATTATCAAATTTTTAACAAATTATTATAATTTTCAAAAATTAAAGATGATTTCTCAACGAAAAATGTAATCGTTGATATTTTAACCAAAAAAGATTTTAGTTATAAATAAAAATGGTTAAATGTATCAAAAAAGGCGAATATTTCTGGTTTTTTTTCTGTCAAGAAAGAAAAAAAAATTTAACCAAATTTTTGAATTTTCCTTAAAATAGATGATTTTCCAATTAAAAAAGAATCTTTAGTCAAAAAAGGAAAAAAATAATTTGAATCATATTGTTGAATTTTCAAGCTAAAAATATAAATTTTCTATAAAACAGTTGAATTTCAACAACAAAGGATGAATTCTCAACGAAAAATGTATAATTTGATATATCTCTGATATTTCAAATAAAAAGGATATTTATTTTAAATTAAAAGTAATTGAATTCATCCAAAAAGATACAACTTTTCAATAATATAGTTGATTTTTAAAACAAATTGTTGAATTTTCAAGCCAAATAGACGAATTTTCTAAAAACAAGTTGAATTTTTAATCCTCAGTTCTGAATTCTCACCAAAAAAGTTCATTTGCAACTAAATATTACCTATAAAAATAGTTGAATTTTCAATCCATGAAGACGAATTTTCAACTAAAATAATTAATCTTGAACCAAAAAAATAAATTTTTAAGTCAAAAAGATGAATTTTCTACAAAACAGTCGAATTTTAACGAAAAAGAATGAATTCTCATCAAAAACTGTAATTGCTTTGATATTTCAACTAAAAAAGATTTTTATTTTAAATTAAAAATAGTTGAATTCATCCAAAATATACGTCTTTTCAACTAAATAGTTGATTTTTCAACCAAATAGTTGATTTTTCAACCAAATAGTTGATTTTTCAACCAAATTATTTAATTTTCAACACAAAAAGAAATTTTTTTTTACAAAATTTACATTTACAACTAAAATGATAAATCTTCAACAACAGAATGGACCTCCAACAACAACAAAATAAATTTTCATGACAAAAAGACGAATTTTCTACAAAACAGTTGAATTTCACCGAACAAGGAGAACTTTTCATCGGAATTGCTGATTTTTCAACAAAATTATCAAATTCTCAACAAATGAATATAATTTTTAAAAATTAAAGATGATTTCTGAACAAAAAATGTAGCCGTTGATATTTTAACCAAAATATATTTTTATTTTAAATCAAAATTAGTTAATTTCAACCAAAAAAATACGGTTTTTCAACCAAATAGTTGATTTTGTTAACCAAATAGTTGAATTTCAAGCAATAAGCTTAATTTTCTAAAAAAAAAAAACTGTTGAATTTTCAACCCTAAAATATGAATTTTCAACCAAAAAGTTAATTTTCAATTAAGTAGTTTCTACCGTTTCTACCAAAATAGTTACATTTTCAATCAAAAAGACAAATTTCCAACTAAAATAAAATATCTTCCACAAGAAAAAAATAAATTTTGAAGAAAAAGGATGAATTCTCAATAAAAACTGCAATTGCTTTGATATTTCAATTTAAAAAAAGTTATTTTAAATTAAAAATAGTTGAATTCATCCAAAAAGGTACGACTTTTTAATAAAATAGTTAATTTTTTAACCAAATTGACTTTCATCCCAAAAAGATGAATTTTCTAAACATAAACCGTTGATGTTTAAAATTTAAAATATGAATTGTCAACAATAAAGTTAATTTCAAATTAAATAGTTTATACCAAAATAGTTGAACTTTCAAACCAAAACGACGAATTTTCAACAAAATAGTTGCATTTTTAATCAAAGAGCTGAATTTTCAACTAAAATGATGAATCTTCAACCAAAAAAAAAAAATTTCAAGCCAAAAAGAATAATTTTCTACAAAAAGATCAATTTCAACCAAAAACGATTACTTTAATGCAATTGCTGATTTTTCAAAAAAATAATTAAATTTTCAACAAATTAATGAAATTTTGAATCATGAAACATGATTTCTAAAAAAAAATTTAACTGTTTATCTTTTAGCAACAAATATTTTTATTTTAAATAAAAAATAGTTGAATTTATTCAAATAATATAGCTCTAACAAAATAGTCTATTTTTCAACTAAATAATTGATTTTTCGACCAAATTGTTAAATTTTCATGCCAAAAAGACGAATTTTCTACAAAAAAAATTTTAATTCTTAACTAAATAGTTTATACCAAAATAGATTAATTTTCAATCCACAAAGACGAATTTTCCACAAAATAGTTACATTTTATACCAAGTAACTTAATTTTCAACGAAAAAGAATGTAAATATGGATATATCAACTAAACAAGATTTTAATTTTAATTAAAAAGAAATAGTGGAATCTTCAACCAAAATAGATTTATTTTCAACTGAACAGTGGCAATTTTAACCAAAAAATAGGAAATTTTTACCAAAGGAGGTAAATTTTCAAGCCAAAAATAAGATTTTTGATCCAAAAAGTGAAATTTTCAACAAAGAAAGGTTTCAAAAAAGAAAAAATCTGCTGAGACTTCAGTGGCATAATTGGTTAACGCTCCGCTCATTGATAATGGCGTTACCGGTTCAAATCCTGGCCCAGGTGGATTTTTTCTTCTTCGAAAATTATTTGTCCGAATTAATCATTTTAACATCGTAATTTGTATTAATTATAACGAGTCTTAAAAGTGTCTTAAAAGTCTTAAAAAGGCAGAATTGAATTATTATGTAATTATTTAGTTATCAATATTAGAAAAATTAATTTTCGTCAATTTCAGTTTTTTTTGTTCTCTATTTTTTTTTCAACAATTTTTTATGATTCTTGTGCACATAGGTTTTAAATGTAAACCCTGTATTTGTCTACCGCGTCAAAGAATTTTGTAGCATTAGCAAAGATTTCAAGAGAATTACACAAGATTTAAGAGATTTTATAGGATCTTTAATTATTTGAAGGATTTTATCAAATGTCTATTTATTTTAATGGATTATTACGATCTTTAAAGATTTCAATGGATTTTATGGGATTTCAACGAATTTCTAGAGAACTTCAGATATAAAGGAACTTAAAAAATTTCCAAGGATTTTTAAGATTTTAAGTTATTTTAAAAAATTCCAAATAATTTCAAAAGATTTCAGAGATTTCAAGGAATGTCAAAGATTTTTGTAGGATTTCCAAAGATTTCAAAGAATTTCACCAAATTATTTAATTAATTGTTTAATTTCACCTTTAATTATTTCAAAATATCAAAGGTTTCAAAGAATTCTGTAGGATTTCCAAAGATTTTAATAACGATTTTAAGGTATTTCAAGAAAATTATTCGACGGATTATAAAGATTTCCCGAGATTTGAACGATTTTTTTTACAGAGCCTTAATGAATATTCAAGAGATTTCAAATTATTTCTACTTATTTTAAAGGATTTTTACGATTATATATTTTTAAAGATTCCAAAGAATTTGAAGAGATTAAAAAAATTTCCAAAGAATGTCAAAGATTTATGTAGGATTTCCAAATATTTCAAGGGATTTCAAAGAATTTCACCAAATTATTTATTTAATTTCACCTTCAATTATTTCAAAGGATCAAGAGTTTTAAAAAATTCTGTAGGATTTCCAAAGATTTTAATAGCAATTTTGAGGTATTTCACGGAATTTTACAAGATTTAAGGGACTTTAAAAGATTTTAAAGACTTTATTTTTTTTGTAGCGTCCCTATTTATCTTTTTTGGTTGAAAATTCTACTACTTGGTTGAAAATTGAACTATTTTGCTGAAAATTCGCTTTTTTAAATAACTTTTTAAATAGAAAATCTAAATATTCCATCGTTGGTTGAAAACTAATCTTTTTTTGTTGGAAATTCAGTTTTGAAGATTTAACTATTTTGTTAAAAATTCGCTTTTTTTTTATTAAATTTTTTAAAAATATTTTACCTAATATTTTACTTATACTTTATTGAACATTCATTTTATTGGTTGTAGATTATACTATTTTGTTGAAAATTCTTTTTTTTTTAATTAATTTTTTCAGTTGAAAAATTAATTTAATTTAATTTAAATCATATTGGTGGAATATTGTTCTTTTTTAGCAGAAAATTAATCTTAATGATTGAAAATTTAACTACTTGGTCGAAAGTGGAACTACTTTGTTTCAAATTAATTTTATTAGTCGAAGGTACATCTTTTTAGATGAAAGTTTAACTATTATGTCGAAATTTTTTTTTTAATAAATTTTTTCAACTGCAAATGTAACTATTCTATTTTTTGTTAAAAATGGATATTTTTCAGTTTAAAATTATATCTATTAGGCTTAAAAATGAAACGGTTTTGTTGAAAATTTGTTTTCTATTGGTATGGAAATTCGATTATTTTCCTAGAAAATTCAACTGCTTGATTTACTTTTATATAATTTTTTAATAATTGTCTTCTAAAAAATCATTTTTTGGCTTGAAATTGAACTATTTGGTTGAAATTTAACCTTTTTTGTTTAAAAAATTTCAACAAAATACTTGACTCCTCAACAAAGAAAGATTTTTTAGTCAATAGAGAAAAAAAATTTCATTAAAAATGTAGAATTTTCAAGTAAAAAAGTTGAATTTTCAACCAAGAAGATTAATTTTCTACTATAAAAGACGAATTTGCAACAAAATACAGAAAATTGAACCAAATAGTTGAATTTCTAAATTTAAAAAATCAGTTTTTACCCAGAAATGGAATAGTTAAATTTCCACTTGAAAAAATTAATTTTTAATAAAAAACGAATCTTCTCTAGAACAGTTAAACTTTTTTTCTATCACATAGTTCAGTTTTTCACCTAATTTTTGGATTTCCAAGACAAAAAGACGTATTTTCTATACAAAAAAGTTGAATTTTCAACACAAAAATATGAAATTTCAACAAAAAAGTTCATTTTCAACAAAATAGTTAAATTTTCAGTTTAAAAAAATTAATTTTTTTCCCCAGAAAGGGAAACCTTAACAAAGGAGTTCAATTTTCAACCAATGAGATTAATTTTCTACTGAAATTATGAATCTACAACAACAAAAAAATGATTTTTTAGGAAAGTAGTTTAACGTTCAACGAAGGATTTGAATTGTAAACCTAAAAAGATAAATTTTCAATAAAAAATATAAAAGTTGATATTTCAACAGAAAAGATTTTAATTCTAAATAAAACACAAATTAATTTTACCGAAAAAGACGAATATTTAGCAAAACAGTTGAATTATGAACTAAAAAAGATTAATTTTTAACCAAAAAGTTGCATTTTTAACCAAACAGATGCATTTTTAACCAAAAAATTTGATTTTCTACCAAAAAAGACGAATTTTTAATAATATGCATACATTTTTGACCAAATAGTTGAATTTTTAGTCTAAAAAAATCACAGTTTAACCAAAAATATAATAAATAAATTTTCATTGAAAAATAATAATTTTAAATTTAGAATTTAGAATTTTCAAGCCAAGAAGACGAATTTTCCACAAAACAGTCAACTTTGTAACTCGAAAATATTAATTTTCAACAAAAAAAGTTAGATTTTCGACCGAATAGTGGAATTTTCTACCACTAAATTGATTTTTCAAGCCAAAATGATGAATTTTCTACAAAATCTTTGAACTTTTAACTCAAAAATATAAATTCTCAACAAAAAAGTTAATTTTCAAACAAGTAGTTGAATTTTCAACTAAAAATATGAATCTTGAACCAAAAAAATGAATTTTTTCGATTGAAAATTCTTATTTTTTGGTTAAAGTTTAGAAAGTTCGACCACTTGGGTAAAAATTCATCTTTGTAAGTTGAAAATGCAGCTATTTGGTTAAAAATTTGATTATTTTGATAAGAAATTCAACTGTTTTGTTGCACATTCGTCTTTTTGGGTAGAAAAACGGTCCTTTTGGATTGAACATTAATGTTTTATTGTAAAAAAGTCATCTTTCTTCATTGGAAATTCATCTTTCTTAGTCAAAAATTATTTTTTTGTTGCAACTTCAACTTTTCGGGTTGAAAATTACCCTGTTTTCTAGAAAATTTATCTTTTTGGCTTGAACATTTTTCAAATAGTTTCATTATACTCTCAGTATTCCTTTTTTTGTTGAAAAGACTACAATTATATTTTTGATTCAGCATTAATTTTGTTGTTAAAAATTGTACTATTTAGGTTAAAATTCAATTATTTTGTTGAAAATTCAACTATTTTGGTAACAAATCTTTTTTTTGTCGAAAATTCAACTGGTTTGATGAACGATTTTTCCAAAGAATTTAAACACGATTTCAAGATATTTCGAGAGAACTTTGGAAAATAAACTTAATTATATTAAGTTTCAAGGAATTGCTAACGATTTCAAAATTTTCAAGGGATTTTAAGGCATTTAAAGGAATTTCAAAAGATTTGAAGAATTTGATAGAATCTCCAAGGATTTAAAAGATGTCGAGGGATTTCAAAGATTTTCAGAGATTTGAACGATTTTTTAAGAGAACTTTAATAAATATTCAAGGGATTTAAAATGATTTTTACTTATTTTAATGGATTTTTACGATTATATATTTTAAAATATTCCAAAGAATTTCAAGAGACTACAAAAAATTTCAAGAAATTTCAAAGAATTTGGTAGCATTTCCAAAGAATTCAAGGAATTCCTAGCGATTTCAAAGGTTTCTGGGGATTTGATCGGTCTTTTTTTAGAGAATTTTAATCAAAAATTTTAATTTAATGTATATTAAAGGAATTCCAAATTATTTCTACTTATTTCAATGGATTATTACGATCTTTAAAGATTTCAATGCATTTTAAGGAATTTCAACGAATTTTAGTGAATAAAATCAATTTTATTTGAATGCATTTTCACGGATTTCAAAAATTGCAAGAAATATAAAGGAACTTAGAAGATTTCAAAGGATTTTTAAGATTTTAAGTTATTTTTAAAAGCTTTAAATAATTTCAAAAGATTTCCAAGATTTCAAGGAATGACAAAGAATTTTGTAGGATTTCCAAAATTTTCAAGGGATTTCAAAGAATGTCATAACATTTAAGGGATTTTAAAAGATTTTGAATATTTCAGGCTATTTTAACAAATTCCAAAGAATTTCAAGAGAACTTTAGGGAATAAAATAAATTTTATTTTAAGGGATTTTTACGGATTTCAAAAATTGCAAGAGATATAAAGGAACTTAAAAAATTTCAAAGGATTTTAAGTTATTTTTAAAAATTCCAAAGAATTCAAAAAGATTTCAGAGATTTCAAAGAATGTCAAACATTTTTGTAGGATTTCCAAAAATTTCAAGGGATTTCAAAGAATTTCACCAAATTATGTAATTAAGTATTTAATTTCACCTTCAATTATTTCAAAGGGCCAAGGGTTTTAAAGAATTCTGTAGGATTTCCAAAAATTTTAATAGCGATTTTAAGGTATTTCACGGAATTTTACAAGACTTTAAAAGATTTTAAAGACTTTATTTTTTTTTGTAGCGTCCCTATTCATCTTTTTTGGTTGAAAATTCTACTATTTGGTTGAAAATTGAACTACTTTATTGAACATTCCTTTTACTGTTTGAAGATTGAACTATTTTGCTGAAAATTCGCTTTTTTAAATAACTTTTTAGATAGAAAATCTAAATATTCCATCGTTGGTTAAAAAATAATCCTTTTTTGTTGAAAATTCAGTTTTGAAGATTGAACTATTTTGTTAAAAATTCGAATTTTTTTAAATTAATTAATTTTTTTTTAATATTCCATTGTTTGTTGAAAACTGATATTTTTAAATGGAAAATTCAACTAATTGGTTGAACTACTTTCTTGAACATTCATTTTATTGGTTGCAGATTATATTATTTTGTTGAAAATTCTTTTTTTTTTTAATTAATTTTTTTAATTGAAAAATTAATTTAATTTAATTTAAATCATATTGGTTGAATATTGGTCATTTTTAGTTGAAAATTCAACAATTTGGTTGAAAGTTGAACTACTTTGTTACAAATTAATTTTATTAGTCGAAGTTACATCTTTTTAGATGAAAGTTTAACTATTTTGTCAAAAATTATTTTTTTTTTGATAAATTTTTTCAACTGCAAATCTGCAAATTCTATTTTTTGTTAAAAATTGATAGTTTTCAGTTTAAAATTAATGCCATTAGGCTTAAAAATGTAACGGTTTTCTTGAAAATTTGTTTTTTATTGGGATGAAAATTCAACTGCTTGGTTTACTTTTTTATAATTTTTAAAATAATTTTTTTATATTGTCTTCTAAAAAATAATTTTTTTTGTGCTTGAAATTCAACTTGAAATGTTTTTGGTTGAAATTTAACCTTTTTCGTTAAAAAAAAAATTGATTACAGTTTAGAAAGTTCGACCACTTGGGTAAAAATTCATCTTTGTAGGTTGAAAATGCAGCTATTTGGTTAAAAATTTGATTATTTTTATAAAAAATTCAACTGTTTTGTTGCACATTCGTCTTTTTGGGTAGAAAAACGGCCTTTTGGATTGAAGATTAATGTTTTATTGTGAAAAAGTCATCTTTCTTCATTGAAAATTCATCTTTCTTAGTCAAAAATTATTTTTTTGTTGCAACTTCAACTTTTCGGGTTGAATTTTTCAAATAGCTTTATTATACTCTTAGTATTCTTTTTTTGCTGAAAAGACTACAATTATATTTTTGGTTGAGAATTAATTTTGTTCTTGTTAAAAATTGTATTATTTAGGTCAAAATTTAATTATTTTGTTGAAAATTCAACTATTTTGTTAAAAAATCTTTTTTTTGTCGAAAATTCAACTGCTTTGATGAACATTTGTCTTATTTGGTAAAAAATGAACTATTTATGTGAAAATTTATCTTTTCAGGTTTCAAAGTAAACGGTTCTCTAAAACATTCGACTTTTAGCTTGAAAAACGAACTCTGTTGTTGAAAATTCATCGTTTTTGCATTAAAATTTTGGTTAAAAATTTAATTATTCTCTTGAAAAATTTTTGTTGTTGAAAATTGTTCTCTTTTGGTAGAAATTTCATATTTTTTTGTAGATTCTATAATTTTAGGATTTTATCATTCTTTAGGGTTCTATAAGGTTCTATAATTTCAATTTAAAATTATAGTTTTTAATGCTTAATTCTGAAACAGTTTAATTTTTGAGGCCTTGGAACTAAAGTTTTTTTTTGCTTCTATAGCTTAAATTCGAAAATATTTGGTTTTGGTATGAAATTTCTCAATTTTTGGAAGTCTTCAATTTCGAATTTCACAGTGTTGTAGTTTTAAATTCAAATATAAGAAATGTCACCGGAATTTCACTATTAAATTTTCCAATATTGCAAAATTTCACAATTGAAAGCCTTTAAAGTCGGTTTTAAATTTAATAATTTCAGATTTAAATATTCTTAATGATTTTGTTTAAATATTAGTCACTTTTCGAAATAATGATTTTTTATTTAAATATTCTAAATATATTGGTTTAAATTTTAAAGTACAAAATTGTCTGCTTTTTTAAATTAAACAATTTTTGTATGAAATGCTTCTAGAATGAATTCAAAACAAGAAAAATTAAGATAATACTTTATCAAATTCGAGCCTCAAAAATTAGAAGATCTTATAACTAAGGCATTGCAAATTTATTTTTATTTTAAAATATTCCAAAATATTGAACATTTTTAATTTTCAATGTAATATCTTAGAATTGTCTGATTTTTTTGAAGATTAAAAAAAATTAATCATTCAATATTGAAAAATATTTCATTGCAAATTTTTGAAAATGAATAATAATTCCAAATGGAGGGTTGAAAATTAAACGATTTGATATTCAAAAGGAAAAAATTGAATAATTTCTTTAATTGTGAATGATTACCATTTTAGAATTCTGAATTTTTATCTTGAACGATAAATTTTGAATTAAAAAAAAAAGAATTGCAAATTTTTGCATTTCGAAAGGTGAAAATGAAGATGAATTTATTTTTTATTTGAAAATATTCAAAAATATTGAACATTTAATTGAAAAATTTCAAGAATGAATAATAATTGTAAATGAAGGGTTAAAAATTAAACGATTTGAAATTCAAAAGGACAAAATTGAAAAATTCTTTAATTCTGAATGATTACAATTTTAGAATTATGAATGAATTATGAAAATAACCCCCCATCCCTTTTCTCAACCCTGTCTGATTCGGTGGCTCTATCTTTTCCTCCACAACTTCTTTTTTCAACCTCTCCGATAAAACAGTCACATATACTTTATACACTGTTGGCATTAGTGTCACTCCCCTATAATCTTTAACCTCCTCCCCTTTGCCTTTCTTCACTATTGGTATCACTACTCCTTCTTTCCATAACTCTGGCCACCCCTCTCCTCTCCATACTCTATTGCACATTATCCATGCCCATTCCTTTAATTCTATCCCCCCATATTTCCATACTTCATTTGGAATCTCATCTATACCAGGTGCCTTTCCATCTTTCATCATCCCTAATACCTTGTCTATTTCTTCCCTTGTAATGTCCTCCTCATCTGTTTCCCTACCATCTTTTCCTCCTTTTCTAACTTTCCTCTCTACCATCTCAATATCCTGGTTTACTCTTTTCCTGCTTCTTCTCTCTCTATTTACCACCTTCCAAACCTCTTCTTCCCTCCTAGCCTTCTCCGCTTCTTCTTCAAACCTTTTATTTTCCTCCTCTTTTTTTTGGATCACACAACTCAGTATACTCCTTCTTTTTTTCTCCTATATTCTTCTCCACTACTTGTCCCTTTTCTCCATTTTCTTAATTCCCTTTTCACTTCCTTCTTCTTCTGTTTACAATTCTCATCCCATCCACTTCTATCCCCTCCTTCACTAACTTCTTTTTTGCCTGTGCACGCTAATACTCCTTTTATTTCTCCTATAATTATTTCCATTTCCTCGTTTACATTTCCTTCCCCCATTTTGATATTCCTGACTTTTTCTTTAAACTGTTCTTTACTTTCCATTAACCAATCCCCTCTTCCTGCTCTTTTTACTTTTGCTTTCTTTTTAGCCTTATTGATATTACTCATTTCTCCCTCTACTGTCACTATTAAAGGAAAGTGATCCGAATCTACATAATTCCCTACCTCTAGTTTCTTAACCTTCTCTCTTACCTCGTCGTCCACTACCACATAATCAATTACCGTTCCCCTCTTTCCTCCTGAACGTGTATATTACCCTTCCTCATCCCCCTCTATACTTCCGTTTAGGATAAACCATCCCATCTGCCCGAAGCTCTTTAACAACTTCTTTCCCTCCCCATTCAGTATCTTGTCCTTGGATTTTCTTCCTCGCTCTCCATCCCATTCCCTTCCTGCTCTATCTCCTGTTCTCGCATCTATCTTTCACCTCTCTCCTCCCATATTTATCTCTTCTACTATTAATCCTTCTTTATGTCCTATCAACTCTTTTTTATCCTTCTCTGTTATACATTTGTTCCTTACTCCCATCACCATTCCTCCCATTGCTCTGCCTTTTTTATTATTCCTCTTTGCATTTTGAACCTGACATTTGTAACCTCTTGGTAATCTTTCCCTTACTCTTTCCCATCTCTTTTCATCTAGCCACGTCTCCATCATTACTACTACATCCCATTGTGTTACATTTTTCATAAACTCCCTATCCTTTCTTTCTAAGCCTGCTATATTCCAGTAGCATATCTTCCAATCTTCCCTACTTTTGTTTCTCGTCTCTTTTTGTTTCCTACTATTTCTTTATCCCCCGTTCCTTTCTCTCCTAGTTTCCCGACACCTCATTGTTTACTATCTGTTCCTTGTCCTCGTCCCAATTCCACCATACACCTTCTATCTGTATTCTCCCATACTTAACCCATGTTCTTCTTCCCTTTTTTCTTTCCTCTTACGCTATTTTCTTTAACTTATACTGCATGTTCCTTTCTACCCATGTCAAATCATCCTCTATTCTCTCCGAGCTTCCAAATGTCATTTCAAACGGCGTTAAACCTGTACTCTTGTGGACTGCGGTATTAAATGCTAAGCATATTAGGTTCAACTTTTGGTCCCATTCCGTCTCATTATCGGCCATGTATGTCTTTAACAAATCTTTAATTGTTCCGTGAGTTCTCTCGAGGTATCCATTGCTTTGTGGATGGAAAGCAGTTCTTTTGATGTTTTCAAATTTTTGAACCAATTCCGATACAAAGTGAGCGCCCTGGACAGTTAAGATGCAGTTGAGAAAATATGTGAACGTAATGATCTAGCAGGTTTGTTAGTATGCTTTCGCTCGTCGTTTCCCATAGTGCTATAAGAATGGTATATTTCGTGAGCACATCTTGAATGGATAAAATATATTTGTTTTCACTCGTTGTTTCCGGTAATGGGCCAACTATGTCCATCGCGATCTTCTCATTCGGCTGCGGTGGCATTTCCGGAATGACTGCTTCAACCTTGGGACGAATTCGGGTCAGTTTTTTTTTGCGTTGGCATGCTAGACATTTCTTAACGAAGTCGATTACATCTTTCTCCATATTTTCCCACGATGTTTGTTCGCGTAGGCTCTTGATTGTTTTATTTTCGCCAAAGTGGCCAGTGGCCACAGTAGTATAACAGGGGGGCTTCTGGATACAGATCCCTGCACCGACATGTTACCGACATCTAGAATTTTCGCAAGGTGGTTGGCCTGGAAGCTTCTAGAAGGAATTTGAAGGTTATATGTTTAGTGTCCAAGAGAGATTTCTCAGAATTGATAGGTGGGGGTAAATATTTTTGAGGGTATATATAAAAATTTCGTAAGGTGATTGATCTAGGAAGCTTCTAGAAGGAATGTGAAGGTTATTTGTTTAGTGTGCAAGAGATTTCTCGGAATTGATCAACGTGTGGTGTGAAATGGTCTTTCAGGGTGACATTTAATGCGTTGACCCTCTGACCCTCACTGGTTATGTATGTGAAAAACGTTGCTTCGAATTGAAGCACATACGAAATATTTGAATTAATTCTTTTCCCAAGATTCTTTCCGTTTCTCTTATCGATTGGGGACCACCTGCAAAATTAAAGACCGTACTCTACGCAGTATTCATAGGGTCTTATCACTCGTTATGTTTTATGAAAGAATTCCTTTGATTTTAAGCATAGGGGATATTGTATTTCATATCGAGGACACATTCTTTTCCCAAGAGCCTTTCCATTATCTATCGGGTTACCTGCAAATATCAAAGGATTTTCTTTAAACGTCTAGAATTTTGAAAATTCTAGACTTTTAAGACAGAAAAAGCAATAATGTGAGAAATAGTGAATAAATCATGAATATAAAAGAGGTGAATTGTACTGCATCTTGGCGACGCGGTGTCTAGCCTGAACTTCAAATAAGAAACTTTCAACTATAAACAGTCATCGGCCGATCATAGACTCAGCCTATACATTCTTTTTGTTCTATGTATTGTTATGGTTCTATGTACAATATACAATATGTAAATCAGATTTTTAAATGAGTTTCCCAGTTGATATCAAACCTTTTGTCTGAGATTTCTGGTCATGAGATTTTTTTTTTT
>CAKNYM010044081.1:209-18677 GCA_932195095.1 Andricus curvator
TTCTTCACAAAAATTTCTTGTTTCAAATCAGGATAATTGTAATTCTTTATGTGATTTTTTTTAAATTTCTTTTATTGATTCCTTGTCTCAACTCAAAATTATAATTTTTCAGAAAATTCCCTGTACCAGATTAAAAATTCGGATTCTTTGTAGAAATTCCCTGTCCCGAATGTAAAATTTATATTGTTTACTGAAATTCCCTGTCCCAATTATCAAAATTATATTTCTTTACTGAAAATTTCCTGATCAAAACCCAAACTTAAAATTCTTTACTAAAATCTCCTATCTCCAAATAAAAATTATATTTAGTTATTGAAATACTCTGTCCAAAACTCAAAATTATAATGTTAATAATTATAAATTTTACGTGAATTTTTGTATATGTAATTATTCCCTGTTCCAAATCATAATTATAATTCTTTTAAAAAATTCACTGTTCGAAATCAGAATTGTAATTCATTTGGAAAATTCCCAATTTCCAGTGAGAATTATGACTTTTTCACAAATTCCCTTTTCCAACTCAGAAGTAGATTGATAAAACATATATAAAACCACTTTTAATTTGCACATTAGTGCATTCCAGAGAAAAATCCCTGTCACTGACTCACATTCCCGGGCTTTTCCCGTTTTTCCCGAATTTTGGCAAAAGGTAAGAACGAATCCTGGAAAGGCGGAGAAAAATACTATACGTAAATTCACGAATTTTGTTAATAAATAATTTTGAATTAAAAATAAAATAAATGGGACTGAAAAGCTTGTCATGTATGTACCGATGTAACAGTAGCAAACTGGAGAACTAATGCGCGGTACACGTATAACAGTTTCTCGCTTTGTAAACACACATGCATGTATTAATGTGTATATATGTATTTTCATTGTTCATATACAAGCAGCATTAAAATTGTGTTCTTGTGCCGAGTCAACGACGCGTAAAGAGAAACCTATAGGGAGTGGTTTTTCTTTTTTAAGTTCAGCGCGCCGAGCAAATTGTACTTTTTCATTTTTTTTCATTCATTTTTTTACCATTTGACTTCATCACAAGATAAGTCAAAAAAGGGTCGAAAATATTCAGAAAAACCCGCAACTTTCTAGCATTACTCACAGAGAAGATAGTTATAAACAATAATAAGTTGTTTAAACAATTGTGTTTGTTAACTTGCAATTATTATCATCGGACTACGTGAAAAGTGGACAAAAAGTTATATATTTCAGAAAAAAGCGCAACTATCTAGCATTAATATAGAAGAAAACAATTATAAATAATAATAATAATTTGTTTAAACAATTATTTTTGTTGAGTGGCTATAATGATTACCTCGCTCTAAATGAAACGTTGACAAAAAGTAGAAAATTTCAGAAAAAACTGTAACTATCTAGCATTACTCTCTGAGAAGATAGTTATAAACAATAATAATTTGTTCAAACAATTATTTTTATCGAATTGCATTAATATTACCTCGCTCTAGAAGAAAAGTTGTCAAAAAGTGGAAAATTTCAGAAAAAACCGCAACTATCTAGCATTTCTATAGGAGAAGATAGTTATAATCAATAATAATTTGTTTAAACAATAATATTTCTTAAATTTCATTAAATATTACCACACTCTATGTGAAGAATGGAAAAAAGTTGGAATTTCAGAAAAATCCGCAACTCTGCAATATTATTTACATAGATCATTATTAAACATAATAATCAATTATTTAAACAATTATGTTTGTTAACTTGAATTAACTATTACCTTGCGCTAATTGAAAAGTGGACCAAAAGTGGACAATTTTAGAAAAAACTGCAACTTTCTAGCATTATTCTAAGAGAATAGTATTATAAATATTAAGAAATTGTTTAAACAATTATTTCTGTTGAATTTGATTGATTATTGCCTCAATCTAACCGAAAAGTTGAAAACAAGTTGAAAAATTGGGAAAAACCCGCGACTTTCTAACTCTATTCTAAGAGAAAATTGCTAAAAACAATAATAAATTTTATAAACAATTTATGTAAACATCTAATTCTCAGTAGAAAGTAGTACCTTGTGTATTAAAAAGAATTTGTATTCAAAAAACCGCAACAAAATCATAATTAGCTCCAGAAACTCGCAAAAACCAATTTTTCACTTTTGGGTTTTTTGGGACCCTATAAAACAGACTTATGGGGCTGATATTTAAAAGTAATTATTTATTTGTATTCCGAAATTTTTTTTCAACCAAAAATGCATTTATTTTTTTGTATATTCGAAGAAATTTGGGGCGATATACATTAAAATTGGAAGAAAACAAATTTGGACAAACCTTATCATACATAATAATTAATAATTTTTAAAAGAATCTGTATTATCATTAGAGAATAACAGAAATTTTTAACGTCTTTTCAGACTAGATGGACCTATGATTAAAAATGATGGTTACAAATTATTTTAATTAAGTTTTTTCTGAAAAATATTCTCCTTTCGCTCCGCTGGGATTCGAACCACAGAACTTCTGATTTCCTGTCAGGTGCTTCTCCCATTAAGCTACTAGAAAGATCGAGAGAAGAAACTTTATTTCAGAAAATACACGTATAAATATACATATAAATATATATATATATATATATATATATTCTGAAATAAAGTTTCTGCTCTCGATCTCTCTAGTAGCTTCATGAGAAAAACACCTGACCAGCAATCAGAAGTTCTGTGGTTCGAATCCCAGCGGAGCGAAAGGAGAAGATCTTTTTTTCAGAAAAAGAAACTTAATTAAAATAATTTTTAATTCATAGCTCCATCTAGCCTGAAAAAACGTTAAAAATTTCTGTTATTCTCTAATGATAATACAGATTCCTTTAAAAATTTGATTTGTAACATCAACTGTGGTTCGAATCCCAGCGAAGCGAAAGGAGATCTTTTTTTCAGAAAAAAATTAATTAAAATAATTTTTAATTCATAGCTCCAACTAGTCTGAAAAGACGTTAAAAATCTCTGTTATTCTTTAATGATAATACAGATTCCTTTAAAAATTTGAATTGTAACAACTACTGTGGTTCGAATCCCAGCGGAGCGAGAGGAGAAGATCTTTTTTCAGAAAAAACTTAATTTAATTTAATAATTTAATTTTAATAATAATAAATTAATTAATTAAATTAATTAATAAATTAATAAATTTAATTTTTAATTTTTTTTAATTTTTTGAAACGGGATCAATTTATGAAATTTATGAAATTTGTCAGGGAATTCTAATGGTTAGAGAAAGTCGGGGAAAAGTCAGGATTTGAAAAAAAAAATCTTGCAAAAGTCTAAAGTCAGGGAAAGTATATAAGAGGCAGTTTAAATAAATTTCAAAGATAATAAATTTAAAATTTTGAAATTTTAATTAAAAATTGTTTTAATTCGTTCATAAAAGATTTTATGCTAAAAATGTTAGGTACAATATTAAAATTCTGGCTTTTGAATATTAATGTTCAGGGAAAATAAAAAATTGAAAAAAGTTGCTTCCTTCTGATGATTATATATATTTTTAATTAAAAATTGTATTATTTGGTTGAAAATTTGTGTTTTTGGGTTTAAAATTCAACTATTTTGGTAGAAAATTAACTTTTTTGTTGAAAAATCTCTTTGACTGGAAATTAATTTTCTTAACTGAAAATGTCTCTGATCCATTTTTTGTTGAAAATTGATTTTTTTAAATTGGAAATTCAACCACTTGAGTAAATGTTAAACTACTTTGTTAAAAAAAAAATTTTTGTTGAAAGTTCATCTCTTTGGTTGAATATTGAACTATTTTGTTGAATTTTTTTTTATTAAAATTAATTTTTGTAAATCAAAATTCAGGTTTTTTGCTTATGCTTGAAAATGCATCTTTTTTATTCGAAAATAAAATTTTTTGTTAAAAATTTATACATTCTGGTTGAAAATTCAACAGTTTTATAGAAATTTCGTCTTTTGGCTTGGAAATTTAATATTTTGGATTCACTTTGTTTCTTTCTTCAATGAAAAATCTTTGTTTCTTCAAAATTCGTATTTTTGATAGAAAAAAAATTCGGGTTAAAAAGGCAACTGTTTTGTAGAAAATTAATTTATTTGATTGAAAACATTTTTTTCTTTAGGTTTAAAGTAAAATTTCTATGTTAACAATTTATTTTTATTTTGTTGCGGCTTCAATTCCAAATTTGACTATTTTGTTAAAAAATCGTTATTTTTCGTTAAAAATTCTTTTCTTTAAATTAATTTTTTCCAACTGAAAATTTAACTATTCCTTTCTTTATTGTAAATTTATCTTTTCCAGTAGAAAAATTCAACTATATGGTTGAAAATGCATGCATTTTGTTGAAAATTCGTCTTTTTGGTAGAAAATTAATATTCTTGGTTGAAAATTCATCTCTTTTTTTAAATTCGTGTTTTGTGGTAAAATATTGAACTTCTTGGTGAAAAATTCATCTTTTTGGTTTAAAATTCATGTATTTGGTTAATAATTTAAATATTTTGTTATAAAATTCGTCTTTTATTGTTAAAAATTAATTTTTTTAATATAAATATAACTGTTCCATTTTTTGTTGAAAATTTTTATTTTTAAGTTCAAAATGTTTGTATTTTGTTGAAAATTTTTCTTTTTTTTTTAGAAGATTCATGTATTTTGTTAAAACTTCATCTATTTTTGGTAGAAAATAAACTTTCTAGGTTGAAAATTTATCTTCTTGGTTGAAAATTCATATTTTCAGGTTGAAAATTTAACTATTTTGTCGAAAATTCCACTCTTTGGTTGAAAATTCAACTGTTTTTGGTTGAAGTTATACATTTTTTGTTTAAAAATTCAACTATTTTATTGAAAATTTAACTATTTTATTGAAAGTTTATCTTTTTGGTAGAAAATTAATATTTGCGGGTTAAAAATTCAACAATTTTGCAGAAAATTCGTCTTCTTCCTTTTTGCTTTAGAGCTGAACTACTTTGTTAAAAATTGATTTTTTTGTTACGCATTCAGTTGAAAATTGCATTATTTTTTTTTTGAAATTTCGTTATTATTTTGTGAAAATTAATTTTTTCTGAAAATTTAACTTTTCTCTTCTTGGTTGAAAATTTGTCTTTTTAGTTGAAAATTCGTATTTTTTTGGTAGAAAATTAATATTCTTGGTTGAAAATTCGTCTTTTTGGTTGATAATTCATCTATGTATGTTGAAAATTCAACTATTCTGTTGAAAATTTAATTATTTGCTTGGAAACTCAACTCTTTAGTTGCAAAAATTTGACAATTTTTCGTTGAAGTTTAATCTTTTTACTTTGAAAGCTCGACTATGTTGTGAAAAAATTCATCTTTGTATTAGGTAGAAATTTTAAAAATTTGTTTCAAATTATAACTATTTTGTTGAAAATTTAATTATTTTGTTGAAAATTAAACTAATTTGTTATAAACTAATATTTTTGTTCGCAAGTTCAACTTCTTTGTTGAAAATGCGTCGTTTTGGATTGAAAATTAATCTTTTATGGCAGAAAATTCATCTTTTTTTTTTAAAGCAAATAAATAAATTTGAAATTGTTTTATTTGAAATTTTTGTATATTACACTCAAAGATACTTTTTGGATAATATTTTAATGAAAATGTTAAAGGATATCAAAAGATTAAAATAAAAATTTAAATTTATTAACCTCATCAGTCATTTGATATTTAATAAAATCCAAAATAATTAAAAAAAATTTAATGTCATGAAATCCTACACCAACACAGGTCATTCGGTCATACACGCATTATCGCAACGCGACGCATTTTATACGCGCGATAAAATTGCGATTACGTCGAAGTAGTTGAGGTACTTGCTTTCTGAAACTAGTAATTGGAAATTTTTAACTCGTGACTGCATACCTGAATTTAACATTCATTTAATATTTATTTATTTTTATTTAATTTTTATTTATTTATTATTCTTTGATAGCTTTCAATACATATTTTAATTAATTTTTTCTGAAAAAAGATCCTCTCATTTCGCTCCGCTGGGAAGCGAACCTCAGAACTTCCGATTGCCGGTCGGGTGCTTTCCCATTAAGCTACTAGAGAGATCGAGAGAAGAAACTTTTTTCAGAAAATACACGCATTATTTTGCTAGATGGTACAAGTTAAATTTTTTAAGGAATCTGTATTATCATCAGACAATAACAGAAATTTTTTTAAACGTCTTTTCAGACTGGATGGTGATATGAAATAAAAATTATTTTAATTAATTTTTTCTGAAAAAAGATCCTTGAAAAATGTAACTTGTACAATCTAGCAAAATAATGCGTGTATTTTCTGAAAAAAGTTTCTTCTCTCGATCTCTCTAGTAGCTTAATGGGAAAGCACCCGACCGGCAATCGGAAGTTCTGAGGTTCGTTTCCCAGCGGAGCAAAAGGAGAGGATCTTTTTTCAGAAAAAAATAACCAAAATAATTTTTAATTCATATCACAATCTAGTCTGAAAAGACGTTAAAAAAATTATTGTGGAGGCAAACATTGTATTTTGAAAAAAAATATTTCAATGTAGATTAATTATACACTGGAGTCAAGGAACTGAAGAACATTTGATATCGAATGGAAGGCCATGCAAGAAGGCGCAGGCGTTCTTATATAATTTTCAGTAGTGATGGCAACTGAATGCAAACAGTGATTGCACGGATTTTCTCTATAGGAATATTTTCTTCCAGCCAAGGAATGCGAAAAATATTTTATAAATAATTTTTTAGTTAACAATAAATAAAAAACAATTATTTATAATTAACTTTTTCAGTCTGGTTATCGCAGTTACTTTTTAGTTTTTAAAAATAAAATAAATAATTTGAATTGTCAGGTGATAGTTTTTCAAAAAATTACAATTAAATAAAAAAATTAAATAAATATATTTTTTTGTTAATTAATGAAAAAATGTTAAGGATTGTGAGTGAAAGGAGAGAGGGAGACCCACTTGTACGTGAGGTCATGAAAATCGATCCATTGGTATTTCAAGTCTTGTCCTTATCTTCATATATAATGCATACCTTCAGCAACAGATGACACGCACGTGTCACTCTTGGAAAATAAAATCATGTTTAAAAAGTAATTTTTTTTATTTTTTAATTAATGATGATTACTTTTATGATTTTCAAAAAGACACAAATTCGTCTTCACTAGATTTACTTTCAATTATACCATCAAATTTTTTCTTAATTATATAATATTTCCTTTAAATATTTGCATTTTTAACCACAAAAGTATGGATTAAAAAAAAAAAATTGTACCAAAATATTTAAATTTTCAACCCAAAAAGACGAATTTTAAAGAAAATTGTTGAATTTCAAAACAATTGATAAAATTATTAACTAAAAATGATCAATTTTCAAACAAAAATAGAATAGTTAAATTTTCAGTAGTTCAACTTTCAACTAAGTGAATTTTCAACCAAAAAAGATGAATTCTCAATGAAAATTTTAATAGTTGAATTTTCAACTAAAAAAAGATAAATTTTCACCCAACAATAGATCAGTCAAATTTTCATTTAGAAACATTAATTTCCAATATAAAAAAACGAATTTTCAAAAAATAGTTCAATTTTCAACCAAAATTGTAACTTTTTGAATAAAATTGTTGAATTTTCCAAAAAATAATCAATTTTTAACCAAAAAAACTTATTCTCTACCTGAAAATATGAATTTTCTACCACAAAGGATGAATTCTCAACCAAAAATCTAATAGTTGATATTTTAAACAGAAGAGATTTTGATTTTAAATCAAAACTGGGTTAAAAATAATTTTAACCAAAAAAAGAGAATTTTCGACAAAAATTTTCAACCAAACATTTGCATTTTTAACAAACAAGCAAATAAAGTGTTTACAAAAACAGATAAATTTTCAACAAAAAAGTTGAATTTTTAACCTTAGAAGACGAATTTTCAAGAAAAAAGTATATTTTTTAACAAATTGTTCAATTTCCTACTAAATTGTTAAATTTTAAAGCCTTAAAGGTGAATCTTCTACAAAAAGTTGAAATTTAAAACAAGAAGATTAATTTTCTACTAGAAAAAAGGAATTTTTAACAAAATTCACAAATTTTTAAACAAATAGTTGAATTTTTAACCATGAAGATTAATTTTCTACCAAAAAAGACGAATTTTCAACAAATTACGTAAATTTTCAACTAAATAGTTTGAACAATGGAAGTGATGTTAATCCAAGTTTTATTTTATTAATTTTTCGTTTTTTTTTTTCGTTTTCAAAATTTAAAAAAAAAATAGTTGGATTTTTCAACTAAAAAGATCAGTTTTTAACCGAAACTGAAGGGGTTAAATTTTCATTTGAGAGAATTAGTTCAATAAAAAAAAAAAAAGAATTTTCTACAAAACACTTGAATTTTCAACCCGAAAATATGAATTTTTTACAAAACTTAACTTTCAACCAATCAGTTATATTTTCAACAATATAGTTAAATTTTCAGTTTAAAAAATTAATTTTTCAACCAAAAGGAAACGAGTTTTCAACTAAAATTATGAAATTTCAACCAAAAAATCAACTTTTAAGAAAGTAGTTCAACTTTCAGCCAGGAATTTGAATTTTCAACCATAAAATATGAGTTTCTAACAAAAAATGTAAAAAAAAAATGTTAATTTAAAATAAATAACAGCTGGTATTATCCGACGAAAACTAATTTTTCAACAAAATAGTTGAAGCCTTAACTAAAAAAGATTAATTATCAACTAAAAAAGTTAAATTTTAAGACAGTTATTAAAATTTTAAAGAAGAAGTTGAATTTTCAACCTTAAAAGTTAAATTTTCAATGAATTTTTATACAAAATACTTGAATCGTCAACGAAAACAGATTAATTTTTAATCAAACAGTTGCATTTTTAACCAAAAAAGGTGAAATTTCTACAGAAATAGATGAATTTTAAAACAAAAAGATGAATTTTCAAGAAAATTGTTGAATTTTCTACCAAAAAAAATTATTAGTCAAGAAAGACAAAACATTCCAATCAAATTGCTAAATTTTCAAGCCAAGAAGACGAATTTTTAACAAAACAGTTGCATTTTCAACAAAATACTAAAATTTTTAGTTAAAAAAATTAATTTTTAACAAAAAAACGAATTTTAAACTAAAATTATGAATCTTCAACCAAAAAAAATGAATTTTCAACAGAAAAAGAGTTTAGTTAACTAAAAAAATTGGCTTTCTAAAAAAAGAGACGAATTTTCAATAAAATGAATAAATTGTCAACCAAATAGTTAAATTTTCTGCTAAATTGTTGAATTTTAGAGCCGAAAATAAGAATTTTCTACAAAATAATTGAATTTTAAACAAAAAATTTAATTTTCACCGAAATAGATTAATTTTTAACCAGACAGTTCCATTTTGAATTAAAAAAGTAACATTTCACAAAAAGAGGTGAATTTTCAAAACAAAAAAATGAATATTCAACAAAATAGTTAAATTTTCAATTAAAATAAAATGGTAGCCTAGAAGAATAAATTTTAATCAGATTTTATTGAAAATTCTTGAATTTTCTACCTGAAAAGATGAATTTTCAACAGAAAAAGAGTTTAGTAAATAATTAAAAACAGGTAAGTATCTTTTCACTAATTTTCAATTGTTTAAACAATTTTTGTTGCCTGTAAATCGTGAAAAGTATTATTTTTTGGAGAAATGATAGAGTGGATGAATTTCAAGGATAATAGTTATAGTTTAATATATTTGGTAATTATTTAAACAATTTTTATCCTGTGAATCGTAAAAGGTTACTATTCTGCTGGGATTAATGACACAATTAAATATTTGAATTAAATAGTTTGAAATATTTGGCAATTCTTTGAACAATTTACATTTGTTTCAACAATTTTTTCATCCTATAAATTGTAAAAAGTTATTATTTTCTGAAATTAATGTCGGCGATAAAGAATGTAAAGAGTGATATTTTTTGTCACAAACAATTTGCGATGATTTAAATAATTAATACCACTTGCTTCTTTTCATAGGAAAGATGGAGAAAATTCTAGTTTTTTTTAAATTTCTTGCACTATACATGTCGCTAATTAAATAGTGTTTTATTTCATCAATGAGACCGATTTAAAAAAAAAATTATTATCAATAACGTAACAAAAAAAATTGTTTAAAAAAATGATTATTTTGTATTGGTTATAAGGCTACATAATGTATAAAATACAAAGAAACTAGAGTTTTCTCCACCTTTCCTATATTAGACACAATAACTTTTGTACAATATTTTAAAAATATTGTCAGGATAAAATAATTACTATTTATTTTTGTGTAGGAAATATTCTGTGTAAAAAATATTTTGTGTAAGAAATATTCTGTGTAGAAACTATTTTGCGGCGGAAAAAAATAACAGTATTAAACAATATTAAATTCTGTGTAGAAAATATTTTGTGTAGGAATAATATAACAGTATTAAATTCTGTGTAGGAAATATTTTGTGTAGGAAAAATATAACAGTATTAAATTCTGCGTAGGAAATATTATGTGTAGAAACTATTTTGTGTCAGAAAAAAATAATAGTATTAAACAATATTGAATTCTGCGTAGGAAATATTATGTGTAGAATATATTTTGTGTCGGAAAAAAATAACAGTATTAAACAATATTAAATTCTGTGTAGGAAATATTCTGTGTAGAAAATATTTTTTGTAGGAAAAATATAACAGTATTAAATTCTGTGCAGAAAATATTTTGTGTAGACAAAATATAACAGTATTAAATACTTTGTAGGAAATAATCTGTGTAGAAAATATTTTGTGTCGGAAAAAAATAACAGTATTAAACAATATTAAATTCTGTGTAGGAAATATTCTGTGTAGAAAATATTTTTTGTAGGAAAAATATAACAGTATTAAATTCTGTGTGGGAAATATTCTGTGTAGAAACCATTTTGTGTAGAAACTATTTTGTGGCAGAAAAAAATAACAGTATTAAACAATATTAAATTCTGTGTAGTAAATATTCTGTGTAGAAGATATTTTGTATATGAAAAATATAACAGTATTAAATGATGTGCAGAAAATATTTTGTGTAGAAAAAAATATAACAGTATTAAATACTGTGTAGGAAATATTCTATGTAGAAAATATTTTTAGTAGGAAAAATATAACAGTATGAAACAATATTAAATTATGTGTGGGAAATATTCTGTGCAGAAACTATTTTGTGTCAGAAAAAAATAACAGTATTAAACAATATTAAATTCTGTGCAGGAAATATTATGTGTAGAAAATATTTTGTGTAGAAATAATATAACAGTATGAAACAATATTAAATTCTGTTTAGGACATATTCTGTGTAGAAACTATTTTGTATCGGAAAAAAATAACAGTATTGAACAATATTAAATCCTGTGTAGGAAATATTTTGTGTAGGAAAAATATAAAAGTATTAAATTCTGTGCATAAAATATTTTGTGTAGAAAAAATATAACAGTATTAAATACTGTGTAGAAAAAATTCTGTGTAGAAAATATTTTGTGTAGGAAAAATATAACAGTATTAAATTCTGTGTAGGAAATATTCTGTTAAGAAAATATTTTTTGTAGGAAAAATATAACAGTATTAAATTCTGTGTGGAAAATATTCTGTGTAGAAACTATTTTGTGTCAGAAAAAAATTACAGTATTAAACAATATTAAATTCTGTGTAGGAAATATTATGTGTAGAAAATATTTTTTGTAGGAACAATATAACAGTATTACAGAATATTAAATTCTGTGTAGGAAATATTCTGTGTAGAAACTATTTTGTGTCGGAAAAAAATAATAGTATTAAACAATATTAAATTCTGTGTAGGAAATATTCTGTGTAGAAGATATTTTGTGTAGGAAAAATATAACAGTATTAAATTCTGTGTAGAAAATATTTTTTTTAGGAAAAATATAACAGTATTAAATTCTGTGTAGGAAATATTCTGTGTAGAAAATATTTTGTGTAGGAAAAATATAATAGTACCAAATTCTATGTAGGAAATATTCTGTGTAGACAATATTTTTTGTAGGAAAAATATAACAGTAATAAATTCTGTGTAGGAAATATTCTGTGTAGAAAATATTTTGTGTAGGAAAAATATGACAGTATTAAATTCTGTGTAGGAAATATTCTGTGTAGAAACTATTTTGTGTCGGAAAAAAATAATAGTATTAAACAATATTAAATTCTGTGTAGGAAATATTCTGTGTAGAAGATATTTTGTGTAGGAAAAATATAACAGTATTAAATTCTGTGTAGAAAATATTTTTTTTAGGAAAAATATAACAGTATTAAATTCTGTGTAGGAAATATTCTGTGTAGAAAATATTTTGTGTAGGAAAAATATAATAGTACCAAATTCTATGTAGGAAATATTCTGTGTAGACAATATTTTTTGTAGGAAAAATATAACAGTAATAAATTCTGTGTAGGAAATATTCTGTGTAGAAAATATTTTGTGTAGGAAAAATATGACAGTATTAAATTCTGTGTAGGAAATATTCTGTGTAGAAACTATTTTGTGTCGGAAAAAAATAACAGTATTAATCAATATTAAATTCTGTGTAGGAAATATTCTGTGTAGAAAATATGTTGTGCAGGAAAAATATAACAGTATTAAATTCTGTGTAGGAAATATTCTGTGTAGAAAATATTTGGTGTACGGAAAATATGAACAGTATGCGTTGTGTGCAATATAATTTGTGTAGAATAAGTTTGTGTAGGAACAGCGTTTTCCCTTAATTTTTTTTTCTTTTATTTGTGCTCTTAATTAATGATAATTAGTTTAATACTTGAAAAATTGTATAACACTATTTTAACACTATTTTTTCAAATTCTAAAAAACTATTTACACTATTTTTGATCTCTAAGTGAGTCCAAGGCCTGTAAGGGTATTACGAATAAAGAAAAAAAAAAGAAGACGAGACAGGTAAAGTAAAAGAATAAGAAGGTTGAATAGAAAAGGAAGAAAACTAGTAACAGGTGAGTCATCGGTCCCGTGGTACAATCAGGTGCAAAGTCAACGGACCTGCGCTTACTATATGGCCGGCATAGGCCTATAGTCAGGTGCTACCAGGTGCTATAGTAAAGTTCAGGATACCTTATTTTTTAAAGGTGCTTTCACAACCCATTTTATTATAGGGGCCATCCATAAAATACTTGATAGCTTCTTTTTTCATTGGGGGGGGGGGGGATTTTTAGGATTTTTTACATGGGGGGGCTTATACTATTAGGTAATATTGTTAACAAATAAACCCTATAGAAATCCATGTATCCAAAATTAAAGTATAACGTTAAAGTTCAGTAATTAGTGGGGGGGGGGGGAACCCCCGCTACAGTGGATAATGCAATCTACAGTGGATAATCAATAATTAAAAATAATAATGCTTGTAAAATAACCAATTTAATTTAGATAATAGTTAAGACACTATAAGCATTGTTAAATTAATATTAATTAGTTTTCTTTTATTTGTGCTTTTAATTAATAATTATCCACTGTAGGGAGGTTTCTTCTATTTTTATTTCTGTCATCATCCTGTAGAAAAAAAATCAATACGAAGACTTTTTTACAATTTTTGAAATTATTCAAAATTAGTCAAAATATCCTAAATCTTTAGTAATTAGTAAAGAACTTGAATCTTCTACATTTTTGTTAAAAATTTAAAGTTAAGTTATTTTATAAAAGATTTGCGAAAATGGTATAATCTCGTTTTTCGTTCTTCAACTACTACTAAATATAATTGATAATTATAAATAAAAATAAATATTAAAATAGCTACGTTGGTTTTCATACGATTTTTATTTTTATTTTGAACAGCTTTCAGTTATCACAGATTTCTTTTTTTTTTTAATATGAGATTCTATCCCAGCAGGAATTGGAAGCTAAGAAATAATTTAATTAGTTAATTTGGGTACTTATATTGTAAAAAACTGTTTTTGAATAAACAAAATATATTGATTTTCAAGTTAAATAAATATGCTCAAATTTGGATGATTTTGAAGATCAAAAGTCAATTTTTCAGTTCATAATCTTCCAAATTGAAAAAATTTCGGATGATAATCATAAAAATTACAGAATTTTTAATGTATAGAATTCCTGAAAATAAAACAAGAATCTAATGATCAAATTTGGACAACCACCACAAAATGCTCCTATTAAATAGGATTTTTAATTTGATTTTAATCTAATTTAAAATTCTTAAATTAGAATTTTTAATTGTAAATTTATAAAATTAAATACCTTTCAATTTTAAATATTCACAATGCAAAGTTCTACAATTTTGAAGAGATAATACTAAAAAAAATTCCTTTTTTAAATATTTTATTGAAAATTATTCAATTTTTAAGATTTATATTTTTGAAATTCTTTTTTTATATTTTTTTATATTACAGATTCTATTTAAAGATGTATAAATAAAAATTATTAATTTTTGTGATTTTTAAAATCAAAAGTAAAGTTTTAAATTCTAAATCTTCAAGCTTGAAGAAATTTGAAATGTAAATCATCAAAATTACAGAATTTTTCATTGTAAAATTTTAATTCGCTTAATTTTTAATTTAAGATTTTAAAATTTAAAGACTTTTCATTTTTAAAGATATATAATTCAAGGTTCTGCAATTTTGAAGAGATACAATTTAATATGTAGGAATTTTTAAAATATGGAATTACAAATTATACAATTTTCAAGATTTATATTTTAAAGGTATGTAATTTTGAAGATTTAACATGAAAAATTCTTCAATTTTGAAGATTTGCAAGGGAAAATTCTTCAATTTTGAAGATATAAAGTGAAAAATTCATCAGTTTTGAAGTTTACAATTGAAAAATCTTCAATTTTGAAGATGTGTAAATAAAAATTCTTAAATTTAGATGAGTTTAAAGATCAAAAATCAAGTTTTTAATTCGAAATTTTCCGAATTGAAAAAATTTCGGATGTTAAACATGAAAATTAAAGAATTTTTAATTGTCAACTCATAAAATTAAATAGCTTTCAATTTTAAATATTCACAATGCAAAGTTCTACAATTTTGAAGAGATGAAACTAAAAAAAATTTATTTTCAAAATATTTGATTGAAAATTATTCAATTTTTAAGATTTATATTTTTGAAATTCTTTTATTTTTATTTTTTTATATTACAGATTCTATTTTAAGATGTATAAATCAAAATTATTAATTTTGGTGATTTTTAAAATCAAAAGTAAAGTTTTCAATTCTAAATCTTCAAACTTGAAGAAATTTGAAATGTAAATCAACAAAATTTCAGCATTTTTCATTGTAAAATTTAAATTCGCTTAATTTTTAATTGAAGATTTTAAAATCTAAAGACTTTTCATTTTTAAAGATATATAATTTAAGGTTCTGCAATTTTGAAGAGATACAATTGAAAATTCATGAATTTTTAAAATATGGAATTACAAATTATACAATTTTCTAGATTTATATTTTGAAGGTATGTAATTTTGAAGATTTAAAATGAAAAATTCTTCAATTTTGAAGATTTACAAGGGAAAATTCTTCAATTTTTAAGATTTATATTTTAGATTCTTCTTTATATATTGTTTATTTTTTATATTATAGATTCTATTCTAAGATGTATAACTAAAATTTCTTAAAATTGGATGATTTTGAAAAGTTATTGTAAAACCTTCATTTGCATAATTTTTAATTGAAGATTTTTTAATTTAAAGACTCTTCATTTTTAAGATTCGCAAATTGAAAACTCTTCAATATTTAATGTGTATAATATAAAAAAATAAAAATATAACATAAGAATATAAGAAATAATTAAAAAAATATATAAATATAAATATAAAATGTAAATATAAATATAAAATATAAAATGTAAAATAAAAATATAATATAAAATACAATTTTGCATGCTTTCATCAAATAGTTTATTTGGAAAATTTTTAATTGAAATTAATTCAACTTTATAGATTTTCAATTGAAAATTCTTTCTAGTTAAACAAATTTAAACGTCCGATTAAAACATTATTAACTATTTTCAATTTTTTAATAATTTCGAATTAATAGATTCATAATCAAACACTTTTTTCAATTTTAGATCCTATTCGAAATTTCAAAAATATTTTTCCAGTCTAAAATAATCCATTTTTAACCCATTAAATTAAATTTTTTTTAATATTTAGCAATATTTGACTGTTTACGTAAAATGAGCACTTATAAATCAATTATTAAGAACTAAAAAATTGGAAACTGAATTGTTTGAAATAGAAAGCCTTCAATCGACTCATTAAAAAAAAAAGAACAATTAATGATTCAAAACGACTGAAAATGAAGAAAAAAAACTCAACCTTAAAGGATTAATGTATAAAAAAATAAATTTTGGCAACGACTTAAAATGTAAAAAATAACTCTGCTTTAAAGGATTAATGAATAAAAAAATAAATTTTGGTATATAATTTTTTCCGAATTGGTAGAAGTTCTTTTTTTGTTTTTATCATTTTTACTGAGTTTGAGGGGAAGAAATTTTGGCTATTTTTTCTGAATTGGAAGAAGAATTTTTTTTGTTTTTAATGAGTTTGAGGGACGAATTTCTTATTTCCCATTTTTTTTCTGAATTGAAGGACGGAAATTTTTTATATCTCATATTTTTACTGAGTTGGAAGGGAGAAAATTTTGATTCTCAATTTTTTCTGAAGTGGAATAGGGAAATTTTTTTATTTTTAGGATTTTATAGAGATTTATGGAATTAGATTCGGTACATTTATAAACTGTCGGAAATTTTATTTTTCGGGAGTTTTCTAGTTCGGTAATATTATAAACTGTTCGGGAATTTTCCAATTCTAGAATTTTATGATTCGGAAATTTTATTTTTCGTGATTTTCAAGTCGTCCCTATAAATGATTGAATGGAAATTTATAAAATTAATATAAAATATTAATATTTCATTAATTATATAACTACCCACCTAGAAACACTACCCGAATCGGGTAGTGTCACGCCTACCCTGAAAGGGAAATGGCTTAATGGTATAATGGTATATTATATATTATAATTAATTATTAATAATATTGATATAAAATTATAAATTAATAATAATTTATTTAATTGATTAATATGGACGATCTAGATTTATATTATAGCCATTTTTTCAAAGAAGAAAGCGATTAAATTTATTTCTTCCTGTCTTTTCCGTTATTTTTTCCGTCTCTGAGTTTCACCTTCCGTGATAATCTATTTGGTGAATTTATAGGATGGGGAGACAGACAGGTAAGTCTGAAATTCTAAAATAAATGTTTGGAGGGTTCGGGCTTGGGAAAGGTAACGTAATCGAGGGTCCAAAACAGGTTCCTTCTCAGTGGCAATATTTATTTTTCTACCTGTCTCCACTGAATTTTTTTTCCCCATTCTGTTCTATATTTACTCAATTCTTTAGAGGATATTCAAATATTGTAACACGAAAAGTCATTTTACCGGGACGACTGAAAAGCCCCGAAAAATAAAATTCTCGAAAAATAAAATATTCAGCACTCTCAAATTACCGAATTTAACAACTTAAACAATTGTTTTTTAATAAATTAATACTTGATAAGTATACCCTAGCGAAAGTTTCGGATAGGAATTCATTCCGAATTATTCCGAAATCTGTATCCGAACCAATCCGAAAAAGTTCTACATTTCGTTCGATCCAAATCGGTTAAAAATTAATCCGACTCAGTCCGGTTCAATCCGAACTTCCAATCCGAACCAAATTTTCAATCCAAATGAATCCGAATCAATCCGTACTCGGATTGATATATACTGAATTTTCAATACGAATGAATCCGAGTTCGGATTGAATTGGATTCATTCGGATTGAATTGGATTCATTAAGATTGAATTGAATTCATTCGGATTGAAAATCGGTTTAGGTCAATCCGAGTTCGGATTCATTCACATTGAAAATTTGGGTCGGACTTATTCGGATGGGAAGTTCGGATTGAACCAGATTGAGTCGGATTAATTTTTAACCGATTTGGATCGAACGAAATTGATAACTTTTTTCGGATTGGGTCAGATAGATTCCGATTGGTTCGGATACAGATTTAGGAATGATTCTGATTGTTTCGGAATAATTCTGATTGTTTCGGAATGAATTCCTATCCGAAACTTTCGCCAGGGTATTTATTTGTTAAAAGAACACAAATGAAATATTTTGATCAAAGAAAATCTTTTTAGTGTTCAATGCATTTTTTAAAATTATTTTTAAACTTTAAAAAAACAGTATTTGAAAAAAAAATTCTAAATGCAAGTTTTTGTAAAATGGGCATAGTAGTTTTTTTTTAAATCATTCTGTTCTATATTTACTCAATTCTTTAAAGGATATTAAAATATTGTAACACGAAAAGTCATTTTATCGGGACGACTGAAAAGTCCCGAAAAATAAAATATTCAGCACTCTCAGATTCGCGAATTTGACAACTTAAACAATTTTTTTTAAATAAATTAATACTTGATAAGTATACCCTGGCGAAAGTTTCGGATAGGAATTCATTCCGAATCATTCCGAATTATTCCGAAATCTGTAT